>CAXARO010000991.1:0-87843 GCA_963971305.1 Arcuatula senhousia
CCCGTGTAGGAGTTATTGCCCTTTTTGTGGATTTTTTTGCAAATTTTGCACCTGTTTAGCTCAATATCTTGAAAACTATACAAAATATTTGAGAAATTTAATTTGCATATTGTTAAGCACATCAAGATCTACAAAATATGTAATAGGGTCAACGTTGTAGGACCTTTTCCTTCGAGGAGTAATTGCCCTTAGAACGTCCAAATTGAGCATTTAAAAAGCATTTCCTCATTACATTGAAAATGTTAACTCCTCTGACACTTTAAGTCCAATTGGAACCAAAGTTGGTATTGTTGTTTATTAGCATTAGGTGTGTAGAACTGATGTGGGGATTTTGATTGGTTGGCTGCTGTGGTTAAAAATAGAACATTAGGTTAAACTGCATTTTTATGCTAATAACTCAAAAAGGGTGACAGATTTTTAGATTTTGATTGAGAACAAAAGTGATCAGCACCTTAAGATCCACCATATTGTCAGATGACCCCCTTATTAATCCACACATTAATTTTCAATATATATAATAGCCGTGTTAAGGTTTTATGAGCACCTCAATATCTCAAGAACTGTAGATCCTACTTCGATGAAACTTGGTATGCATATGCTCCATTTGCATCCCCATCCTTTGTAAGCAAAACTATTGTTTTTGATGGTGCTGGCAGGCGAGACATCTTTAGTGTTAAATCTTGTTATGTGTGTTTTGCCGATAGAATGAAAATTGCAAAGGAAAGCCTTTTAAAAGATTAAGAAAAGCTTTTGTTTGCTTAAACGTTTGGCTGTATGTGCTCTACAAAATCTTAAACAGGTAAAAGTTGTATGATGATCCTTTATTGAAGTTTTTTGCCTCTGATGTCCCAAAATATTTTCATACCATCAATCATTGAAGTCAGGCGAGGGATTCATGCTCCTGGGAGCCTCTTGTTAAGGGGTCATGTTTAAAATTTACTACTCTTTAGATATCTTTGAAATTAGAAAAATGTTTTCTTTATTTTAATCACCCTGAATGTTCATCTCTTTTATGGTCTTTCGTAGAGCTATTTAAAGGAGTAGAACCATAAATGCCTCAAATTGGCCCATTATTTTAACTAATTTTTAAACTACTTCAACTCTTCGTAAATTTATCCAAAATGAGTTAAGGCATAACTGAACTTTTCAATATCTATAAGGTTTAACAAAATATCTTCATCACAGGTCTAGCCATAGCATTTCAAACATGCATAAATTATACAATTCTTAATTTTTGGTCTATTTTCTCTGTTTTCTCGTCGTTTTTTGTCAAAAATAGTTTCGGTCACATTTCTTACCATCTAATTTAAATCATTTATAACCTAAAAATACGCATTTTTATCACAAAATAATTTTGGTCGACGGGTGTGGCTATTTCCGTTTTCACTGATTTATACATGAAAATCAATGAAAAATGGATAAACAATTAAACCAAAAGATATTGCAATTTATAAAATATAAAGTCTAATGAACATCAAGGGAGCAGTTACAAGGAAGTATTTCAAGCATGCCATAAATTATACAATTCTTAATTTTTGGCCTATTTTCACTGTTTTCTCGTCGTTTTTTGTCAAAAATAGTTTCGGCCACATTCCTTACCATTGTAATTTTTTGACAATCATTTATAACATAAAAATACGCATTTCTATAACAAAATAATTTTGGTCGACGGGTGTGGCTATTTCCGTTTTCACTGATTTATACATGAAAATCACTGAAAAATGGATAAACAATTAAACCAAAAGATATTGCAATTTATAAAATACTGTGAAAGTACTTACATTTGTGGGTATCAATTTTCGTGGTTTGACCAAATTTTACAAGTTCGTGGATTCCTAAATTCGTGGATTTTTTATTTTGAAGAAATAAAAATTGGCCATATTTGTTGATCTGTTTACGATTTCAGCACATGAAAGTGATCATTTTATTTGTATATTAAATTTGACTTTTTATTCTTAAATAAACATATGCCAGTTAATTTTCTTCCTCATTAGGTAATTGCCAATGATTAATGTGTTAAAGAGCTTGATTATCTTATTAATTAAGCTGTAAAGGTGTGAAAACACCTGGCAAGATTTAATTGATTTATGATGATCAAAGGGATTAACCATTGTTAACATTGTGGGTGTTTGTATAACGAATTGGAACTGTTTATGGCTTCAGGTGACAGGACATGTTTATGATTTTGAAAATTTAAAAAATATTTCAATTGATATTTTACGTACTCAGTATTTTCTCCAATGTACATATTCAGTACACAAGAATATTGAAAATGAACTCTTTACAACAAAACATTTCAATAAACCGGAAGTGTATTCATTCTTAAAAAAAAACAATATCATCGTTTGAATTTTGCCAAATTGATATCACAAAATCTTTTCCAAGATATATTTAATGATTGATAAGCTAATATTCAAGGCATGTCTGTTCCCCAATAGCTTGAAAAACAATTTAAATAAACTTTAATGGCCATATAGTATTGGTCTAGAAAGTAGATCACATCCAAGGTTTTTATCACAAAATAGCAATTCCAACAAGTTATTATTTCGTTGGATTCTTAAATTCGTGGATCAGCCTACCCACGAAAACCACGAAAATTGGTACCCCACGAATAAAAAGGAATTCACAGTATAAAGTCTAATGAACATCAAGGAAGCAGTTACAAGGAAATATCAAAGTTGAAAATTTGGGACGATTTAAGGCCTTCGTGGCCTCACTCCTTTGCACCAATTGGAATTAATTTACAATTTAAAAGTAAATTAATAACTAACCAATTTTTCAGGAAATAAACTTTTTAGCTCATCCCACGAAGTGAGGGGCTGATGTGATACCTTGGGCCTTTGCCTCGTCGTCCACGTCTCCGTCCACTTTCAGAAGGATGTTCAAATGGTCCGTACTGAAGTACTGACAAATGCTACATCAATCATATTGGTATGGTAGATGCACCTTGTGATTGCATGGTTCAGATGATGGCTGTGACCTACATTCTCTGCATGAATGACCACTTACAGTAGAATGGTTAAAGTCCATTCCTGCTTACTGACAAGTGCCACATCAATCATAATGGCATGTTAGATGCACTTGTGATGCTAAGCAAGATGACCTCCTATTTCTTCATTGATAACACTTAAAATTTGAAAAGTTAAAGTCAATTCTGGCTCAGGGACAATAATGTGTTATGAGGTGAACAGTTATTAATGGTAAAATGCCTAAAAAATTGACAAATGATTATGTTCATTGAGATGAACATTTCAGGCACCTTTGGGCCTCTTGTTTTATTTTCAGATGGCAGATTTATCATGTATCATTCAAATTTATTATAAAATTAAGGTGATAAATGTTTACTCTGACTTATGTTATTACTGGTGCATGAGGGCGCAGTGTATCAGATAAAGATTGCCACCACGGCCAGAGGGGGTGATCTTTCTGGCACTCCCAGTCAGAATGTAATAAATTTTTTGCATCCCAGCCTTCAAAATATGCCATGTAAAATTTTATACATTTAAATACATTCTATGCATTTAGAATCAAATAGAAAACATTTTTATACTTTATAATTTAGAGTATCCCTATTGGACCCCTTCAATATTCTATATGTACAAATTATTATGCCCCGCCAAAAAGTTTTCGGTCTGGTCGTACTTCTGTCCATCCATCGGTCTTACTTTAGTTTTCCGCACTTTTTTTTAACATCCTTGCGTATATTCAAAAGATTTTTGGTATGTGAGTCTACCATGTTGAGTTACAGGTCAAGTTTGAGTTTTGTTCCGGTCCACTGGTTATGACCTAAATTAAGGCCCTTGAACTTAGCAAATTTTGTAAAAATAACAGTTTTCTGCACTTTTTTTTCGACATCCTTGCATATATTCAAAAGATTTTTAGTATGTGAGTCTACCATGATGAGTTACAGGTCATGTATGAGTTGTCCACTGATTTTGACCTAAATTACGGCCCTTGGACTCGGCAAATTTTGTAAAAATAGCAGTTTTATTTTATTTGCCAGTGGGGCATCAGTGTCATCTTGACACATTTCCTTGTTAGCACATAGCTTTCATAGTTTTTCTGGTCTAGTGAATATAAAGGTAGTCTTTGAATGGTGACAACCCTCATTCAAATCCCATTGGGAACTATGTTAATTTTTAATCTTCCAAAAAAACTTTCTTGTTGTTTTATTATTTTCCTATAGTCCAACTTATTGTACATTTCTCAAAAATCTTTGCTATAAAAAACAAAAAAAAAAGAATAGAGTTAAAAAAGCATAACAGGGTATTCCGAGGGATGATCCTGCTCAGATCACCTATGTAAGAACAAAAGGAACTGGGAAGTAAAAGCTAGTACAAATAATTGAAAAAGTTTTGTTTCAATTTTCTTCATGAATGTGTATATCATGTATATATCATGTATATATCAGTTTAATATTTTCTCACAATCTGACAATTTTTCAGGCTTTCATGGATTGTTTGAATGCAGTAATACAACATTTCACAAAGAATTCCATAAACAGGTAGGCATTGAAAAAGAACAATTAGAATTTTAGCTTACGGGACCCCAAAGGTCTTTTGCCTGCACTTAAATTTATTGATTTTTATATGCCCACAATAACTTTTGTTCTGGTTTAGGAAATGCTGTGAAATTTTACAATAATGGTTCATTTTATAAGAGGATAAACTGCATTGATTTTGGGGGCTCCCTTTTATTCATTTTATGACTTTGTCTAAGGTTCTCTATAGTGGAATTGGATTTTGAAAGACTTTAAAGGTCAAAAATAGCATTTTTTTCATGTTTTGCCCTATAGAATGAAAACAATTGCAGATAGAGAAAAGCTGTTGCTTGCTTAAATGTTCAGCTCATTTAGCTCTACAAAAGTCTTCATAAGGTCGAAGTTGTCAGATGACCCCTTAGAGGGGTTATGGCCCTTTACAAGTAAAAAATAACCTTTTTCCCTATAGAATGAAAGCTATTGCAGATAGAGATACGTTGTTGCTTTTGCTGGCTTAAAAGCTCAACAAAAGTCTCCATTGGGTCAAAGAAGCAGAGGTACCAATGGGGTATCCGAATTTCAAAAGTCCGAAAGGGCAGAGACAAATCCAGTAAACATCAACAAGAATGGGACAAAAACAGACAACATGTAAAACATGGAAACACAAAAATAACTGAATATAAATCAACAACATGAACTCCAGTCGAAACTAGAGTGAACTCAGGTGCTCTGGAAGAGTAAGCAGTTCCTGCTTGCTATAGCACACGGTTCACGTTGCCAACAGTCAAATCAGTGTGTCAAATCCAGTAAGGGAAGACAAAATAAAACCCTATGACAAACCAACATCTGCACTCATCTGAGAGATCGAAATCCCATATTTGTCTATTAGTGCAGGATGTCTTCCGTAAAATTTCTTGAGTGAAGACAACAACCAAGAGCAACATAACCCTGTGTGAGTAATTTTTGCGTCAGATGTGTCCCTCTGCTAAGGAAATCGATGTAAGTCCCACACACTCTGGAGTAACGATTCAATTGAGATACGTTAACTCCATAAGCTGGAGCGGATGGATTGATGCTACACAAGAAGGGAAAGTTGACGATTGGAAAGTTGAAGTCATCACATTTGTCATATAGCTTTTTGAGAGTCAATTTCAAGATGCAGATCTAAATATGAAGCAGACTTCCTAGAATCCATAGTGTCCTTAATCTCAAGTTCCTGAAGATATTTAAGATGGAGAAAGTCACCAAATGGAGAATCGTTCAGTAAAAAGACATCATCAACTTAACGGAAAGTGTGATTAAAAGAGAGAGCTAGTCTTCGATCTTTTTTGTCTAGAAGTGATTGTAAAAAGTCTGCTTCATATGAATGAAGAAACAAATCAGCAAGCAAAGGTGGGCAATTAGTGCCCATTGGAATCCCAATTGTTTGCTGAAAAACAAGTCCACCAAACTGAACAAATATGTTGTCAATAAGAAAGTTGAGCATGTGAGCAAGTTGATAATTGTCTCGCCTGCGACGAATAGTCGCGGAAGGCGAGACATAGGTATTACTTTCCGGCGGCGGCGACGGCGGCGGCGGCGTCGTAAACTTTTTTGTAAGACTTTTGTGGACAATGAATTGCTTGAAAAGTATAATAGCTAGGCATCTGATATTTGGTATACAGACAGTTCAGGTTATGGTCTACGCAACTGTCACAATGCCATGTGACCCTGAGGCCATTTTCATGCTCCAGTGACTTTGTGAACTTAGGTCTTTTTTCAGGCCTTAAACTTTTTTGTAAGACTTTTGTGGACGATGAATTGCTGGAAAAGTATATTAGCTAGGCATCTGATATTTGGTATACAGACAGTTCAGGTTATGGTCTACGCAACTGTCACAATGCCATGTGACCCTGAGGCCATTTTCATGCTCCAGTGACTTTGTGAACTTAGGTCTTTTTTCAGGCCTTAAACTTTTTTGTAAGACTTTTGTGGACGATGAATTGCTTAAAAAGTATAATAGCTAGGCATCTGATATTTGGTATACAGACAGTTCAGGTTATGGTCTACACAACTGTCACCATGCCGTGTGACCCTGACCCAATTTTCATGCTCCAGTGACTCTGTGAACTGAGGTCTTTTTTTCAGGCTGTAAACTTTTTTGTAAGACTTTTGTGGACAATAAATTGCTGGAAAAGTATAATAGCTAGGCATCTGATATTTGGTATACAGACAGTTCAGGTTATGGTCTATGCAACTGTCACCATGCCGTGTGACCCTGACCCCATTTTCACGCTCCAGTGACTCTGAGAACTTAGGTCTTTTTTTCATGCTGTAAACTTTTTTGTAAGACTTTTGTGGACAATGAATTGCTTAAAAAGTATAATAGCTTGGCATCTGATATTGGGTATACAGACAGTTGAGGTTATGGTCTACGCAACTGTCACCATGCCACGTGACCTTGACCCCATTTTCACGCTCCAGTGACTCTGTGAACTTAGTTCTTTTTCAGGTAGAAAACTTTTTTGTAAGACTTGTGGACAATGAATTGCTGGAAAAGTATAATAGCTAGGCATCTGATATTGGCTATACAGACAGTTGAGGTTATGGTTAACATAACTGTCTCCATGCCATGTGACCATGACCCCATTTTTAGGGTCCAGTGACTCTGTGAACTTGGGTCTTTTTTTCAGGCAGAAAACTTTTTGTAATACTTGTGTGGACAATGAATTGCTTGAAAAGTATAATAGCTAGGCATCTGACACTGGTTATACAGACACAATTTTAAGACAACAGACAAAATTATATCAAGAAATAAAAGCTTAGGTGGTTGATTTTAGTGATGGTGCCGGCAGGGGAGACATACTTTTAGTGGCCACACTTGTGAATTTTTTTTTGCGTGTTTGTTCTTGTCAAATAGCGGATATATATTTAAGAATTAATTTTTGCAAACCCCCTTTTTCCCCCTATAAGGTAATTAGGGGCCAAAAGGGATCAAAATCCAAACTTGTTTACTTGTGATCTGATTTTGAAAATTTTTTTTGCATGTTTGTTCTTGTCAATAAGTGAATACAAATTGAGAATTAAATTTTGAGACCACCCTTTTTCCCCCATTCTTCCCCGTTATTCAAATTCAAAACTTTTTTAGAAGTGGTCCGATTTTGAAATATTATTTTGCATGTTTGTTCTTGTCAAATAGCCATACAAAATTGAGACCACCCTTTTTCCCCCATTATTCCCTGTTATTCAAATTCAAAACCTTTTTAGAAGTGGTACGATTTTGAAATATTTTTTTTGCATGTTTGTTCTTGTCAAATAGCAATACAAAATTGAGAATTAATTTTTGCGACCCCCCTTTTTCCCTTTGATATGTAATTAGGGCCCAAAACGGACCAAAATAGAAATTTATTTACTTGTGATCCGATTTTGAAATTTTTTTTGCATGTTTGTTCTTGTCAAATAGTGGATACAAAATTAAGAATTACTTTTTGCAACCCCCCCTTTTTCCCCCATTATGTAATTAGGGACCAATATGGAAACTTATTTATTATACCCCCACTCGTAAGAGAGGGGGCTATATTGCAATCACCTTGTCCGTCCGTCCGTCTGTCCGTCCGTCCGTCTGTCCGTCCGGTTCAATTTCTCTGCTTCTACCAGATGGATTGGTTTCAAATTTGGTACACAGCTTCAGCATGATGAGTTATACTATGCCTACCCTTTCCAGGTCAGTCCATCATCTACTTCCTGTTTTCCAAGCCGACTTAGACTTTTTTAGGGGAAAAAAATTTGAAATGCGAAATTTTTCGTAACAGATTTCTCGGCTTCTACTGGATGGATTGGTTTCAAATTTGGTACACAGCTTCAGCATGATGAGTTATATCGAGCCTCCCCTTTCCAGGTCAGTCCATCATCTACTTCCTGTTTTTTGAGCCGACTTAGACTTTTAAGGGTAAACAATTTGAAAAGTGAAATTTTTCGTAACAGATTTCTTGGCTTCTACTGGATGGATTGGTTTCAAATTTGGTACACAGCTTCAGCATGATTAGTTATATCGTGCCTCCCCTTTCCAGGTCAGTCCATCATCTACTTCCTGTTTTCCGAGCTGACTTAGACTTTTTATGGGTAAAAAATAGACAATTTTTCGTAACAGATTTTTCGGCTTCTAGAGAAGGGATTGATTTCAAATTTGGTATACAGCTTTAGCATGATGAGTTGTAATGTGCCTCCCCTTTCCAGGTCAGTCGGTCATCTACTTCCTGTTTTCTGATTGGCCGAGTGGGGGTATGCTTAGCACGACTTAGTGCAACCCCTTGTTTGTGGTCTAATTTTGATCTCCTTTGGAAAAAAAATCCTTTTAAAATGTGAGTGGAAAGTCCACCTAAAGCTGCATGTGTCAAAAACCTTTGTCAGTCCACCATGGGCTGCATGTGTCTAGAACAATTGACTGTCCATAATGGCCCTAAAACGTGCAGGGTTCAACATGTTGCGGTCATATCATGCTGCACTCGGCATAGCTTTTAAGTCCCCTACCGGCGGAAGCGGAAGGGGACTATAGGTTTGCGCTCTGTCTGTCTGTGTGTCTGTCCATCTGTCCGTCCGTCCGTCTGTCACGCCTTAGTTTTCCGCACTTTTTTTCTAAACTCTTATAGATAATGAACTGATTTTTGGTATGTGAGTTTACCTTGATGAGTTACAGATCAAGTTTGAGTTTCGTGCCGGTCAACAAACTTTTGTGGACGTTATGGCCCTTTGAACTTTGAAAATTCACTAAAATTTCAGTTTTCCGCACTTTTTTCTAAACGCTTATAGATTATGAACTGATTTTTGGGTGTGAATTTACCTTGATGAGTTACAGATCAAGTTTGAGTTTCGTGCTGGTTCACAAATTTTTATGGGAGTTATGGCCCTTTGAACTTTGAAAAATCACTAAAGTTTCAGTTTTCCGCACTTTTTAGCTCACCTGGACCAAAGGTCCAAGTGAGCTATTGCCATCACTTGTCGTCCGTCATCGTTAACTTTTCTTTGAAAATCTTCTCCTCCCAAAGGACTGAAGGGATTGCTTTGAAACTTTGCACACTTCATCTATGGGATGTCCTCTACCAAGATTGCACAAATGGTGACCGCTGTCCAAACAACATGGCCGCCGTTACTAAGAATAGACTAGGGAGGTTAGACTACTGTTTTTGGCTTGTAAATCAAAAAGTATAAGAGATAGATGAAATCTGATGCCACGCTACTGCTTCAGCATCAAAAGCTCTACAAAAGTCACCTTTGAGTCGAAGTTGTCAGATGACCCCTTATAGGGGTTATGGCCCCTTAAAGATGAAAAATAGCATTTTTTCATGTTTTTGGCCTATAGAATGAAAACTATTACAGATAGAGAAAAGTTATTGCTTGCTTAAATGTTCAGCTCATTTAGCTCTACAAAAGTCTTCATAGGGTTGAAGGTGTCAGATGAACCTTTATAGGGGTTACAGCCCCTAAAATAACGTTTTTTCATATTTTTGGCCTATGGAATGAAAACTATAGCAGATAGAGTGAAGCTGTTGCTTGCTTAAATGTTCAGCTCATAAAGCTCTTCAAAAGTCCCCATAGGATCGAAGTTGTCAGATGACCCCTTACAGGGGTAACGGCCCCTAAAATGACATTTTTTCATGTTTTTGGCTTAGTGAATGAAAACTAAAGCAGATAGAGAACAGCTGTTGCTTGCTTAAATGTTCAGTTCATTTAGCTCTACAAAAGTTTTCATTGGGTCAAAGTTGTCAGATGACTCCTTGTAGGGGTTACGGCCCCTAAAATAACGTTTTTTCATGTTTTTGGCCTATAGAATGAAACTATAGTAGATAGAGAAAAGCTGTTGCTTGCTTAAATGTTCAGCTCATTTAGCTCTAGAAAAGTTTTTACATGTTTAGGGTTGACTCAAGACCAGGTGAGCGATTCAGGCTCCTGGGAGCCTCTTGTTTTCTAAACGCTTATAGATAATGAACTGATTTTTTGTATGTGAATTCACCTTGATGAGTTACAGATCAAGTTTGAGTTTCGTGCCGGTCCACAAATTTTTATGGGAGTTATGGCCCTTTGAACTTTGAAAATTTACTAAAATTTCAGTTTTCCGCTTTTTTTTTTCTAAACGCTTATAGATAATGAACTGATTTTTTGTATGTGAGTTTACCATGATGAGTTACAGATCAAGTTTGAGTTTTGTGCTGGTCCACAAATCTTTATGGGAGTTATGGCCCTTTGAAGTTTGAAAATCCATTGCAATTTGACAAATTGTTACCAGTGACTGAAATATGAGGCTGGTAGGGGACTATGTATTGTTTTGCAATACTCTCAGAATGCTTGTTATTTTCATTGTCGTCCAATTTTGAAAATCTTTTTTATGGCCCGACCACGTATGTGGATCGGACATATAGTTTTACCCTTGTCCGTCCGTCCGTCCGTACGTCCGTACGTCCGTCCGTAACACTTTGGTTAAGTTCTTGGTTAAGGTCCATTACTTGGATACTAGATGTTGGGGGTCAATGATATTTCACCACCAGATGGGTCTTGGGTAGGGCTACACCACCCACTAGAAATTAGGTCACTGTGACCTATATTTTATGCATGAACGACTTCGGTTAAGTTCTTGGTTAAGGTCCATAACTTGGATACTAGATGTTGGGGGTCAATGATATTTCACCACCAGATGGGTCTTGGGTAGGGCTACACCACCCACTAGAAATTAGGTCACTGTGACCTATATTTTACGCATGAATGACTTTGGTTAAGTTCTTGGTTAAGGTCCATATCTAAGATACTACATGTTGATGGTCAATGGTATTTCACCACTAGATGTTTCTTGGGTAACATGACACCACCCAATAAAAAGTAGGTCACTGTGACCTATATTTTACGCATGAATGACTTCGGTTAAGTTCTTGTTTAAGGTCCATTACTTGGATACTAGATGTTGGGGGTCAATGATATTTCACCACTAGATGTGTCTTGGGTAAGGTGACATCATCCGCTAGAAATGAGGTCACTGTGACCTATATTTTACGCATGAATGACTTTGGTTAAGTTCTTGGTTAAGGTCCATATCTTGAATACTACATGTACATGTTAGGGGTCAATAATGTTTCAATACTCGATGAGTCTTGGTAACATGGCACCACCCACCAGAAATAAGGTCACAGTGACCTTTATTTTACACATGAACACTTTTGATCAAGTTCTTGGTAAAGGTCCATATCCCAGGTAATACACATTGAGGGTCAATGATATTTCAAGAACGGGAGGGCCATCCTGTGGCTCATAGACACATTTTCTAGTTTCATTGGAATTTTTGTTAAATCCATGCCATCATTTTCCATCCAGGTTAGCAATATCTCTTACCAATTTGGGGAAATTATGGATCAAAGGGACAAAAAGCGCATTATGAGTTTTCCTTGAAGGTTGGTATAGACTTCATAAATGTGTAAACAAAATTCAATTATGCAATTCAAAGTCCCCCAATGAATGCATGTGTCAAAAAGGTTTGTGAGTCCACCATGGGCTGCATGTGTCCAAAGTATTGGACAATCCATATTGGGCCGCAAATGCACAGGGTTCAACATGCTGTGCTCAGCGTAGCTTTTTATTGGCCTATAGAATGAAAACTATTGCAGATAGAGAAAAGCTGTTGCTTGCTTAAATATTCAGCTCATTTAGCTCTACAAAAGTCTTCATAGGATCAAAGTTGTTAGATGACCCCTAAAGGGTTACAGCCCCTTAATGGCAAAAAATAAATATAAAGGGGGGCACTAGTCTGTTTGACACATTTTCTTGTTGGCCTTTAGAATGAAAACCATAGCAGATAAGGAAAAGGTGTTGCTTGCTCAAACCCTCAATTTATTCAGCTCTTCAAAACTATTTATTAGGCTGGAGATGGCAGAAGATTCCTTTTAAAAGTTATGTCCCCTTATTGTCAAATTGTTTTTTTCTTCTATGAAGTCAGAGTGTATGTACCACTAGTGGAGGCATTATCTTATTCAAACAATTGTAAAAATGTGCTTTCCATCTATACAAAAGGCCTTGTATGTAGGTGTGACAATATACTTAGGTAAATTCAGTCAAATGAGTAACTTAAATATTGAAACAGATGAAGTGTTCATCTTATGTTTATTAAACATTGGATGCTTTATTATCTATTTTAGGTCTCCAGAGATTCAATCTTGTGCAGAAAGGTCTTTTAAGATTTCAGTAGACTTACTTCATCTCATGCATTCAACTGTTGGCAACATGTTAACTGATAATTTATTGACTGTGGCTTTAGAAGCTTCATTAGTCTGTTTACATGTATTCTATGACCACAAGCCAACACAAGAAGAAACAGATCAGCTTAATGAAAAGGAAAAGGATACTTACATGATTGTTGAGCGCTGGCTGAAACTGAAATTTTTCAGATTAAAGGATTCAGACTTGATTGCTTGTCTTAAGGTACATTATTATGTGGCTTGCAACTTGATGCAAAATGACATATAGGAGTCACTTTGACACTTGCCAATTTGTCTCTAGTGTCCTGTGACACAAAAATTATCACAGCATGGATCTTGTTATTTGACATGTAGTTTTGTGTTATTCTACTACCTTATATATTGTTAAGCAAATTTATGTCCATTACAAATATACTTCCTGTTTTCTAAATCATCAGATTAAAATTAATATATAGTGGACACATACTCAAGATTCCATCACACTTTTCTGGAAACATAAATTGCAGGCTCTTGATACTTTGATTTCAGCTTAGAGAATTTTTAAATTTTGATTGAGAGCAAAAGTGATCAGCACCTCAAGACCTACCAGCTCTAAAATTTTGAAGAAGATCCAACAACCCATGTAGGAGTTATTGCCCTTTTGCGATTTTTTTATGCCCCCGCAACGACATGTCAGGGGAGCATTAAGTTTTACTCGTGTCCGTCTGTCTGTCTGTACGTCCGTACGAATTTCCCTCAAGCTTTTCTCAGGAACCATACATGAGAATGATTTGAAACTTGGTAGGATGGTTCAGTATGACAAACTATACGTCCAAAGCCATTTTGAGACCTGTCGGACATCTACTTCCTGTTTGGGACTTGGGCCAATTTTAAAGTATGTAAACATGATATGAAAATTTCCGTCAAGCTTTTCTTAGGAACTGTACGCCAGAATGTTTTGAAACTTGGTAGGATGGATCAGTATGACAAACTGTATGTCCTGTGCTATTTTCAGACCAGTCCGACATCTACTTCCTGTTTGGAACTTAGGCCAATGTGAAAATATGTGAACATGATATGAAAATTTCTGTCAAGCTTTTATCAGGAACTGAATACCAGAATGTTTTGAAACTTGGTAGGATGGATCAGTATGATAAACTGTATGTTTTAAGCGATTTTCAGACCTGTCAGAAATCCACTTCCTGTTTGGGGCAAGCGGGGGCATCCCTGTCCCATGGACACATTCTTTCTTTATTTTGCTAATTTTGCACCTTTTAAGCTCAATATCTTAAAAACTGTAAAAGATATTTGAGAAATTTAAACTGCATATTGTTAAGCACATTAAGATCTGTAAAATGTGTAATAGGGTCAACGTTGTAGGACCTTTCCTACCTTTTAGGAGTTATTGCCCTTCATGAAATTTTGAGTTTCCGAACAATAACTTGAAAACCCTTCAAGGGATTCAAATGATATTTTATACAACTATTGAGTGCAATAAAAAACAGGTCAAGTTCGCTTTCCAGCATGATCTGAAAAATAGTTCTTGAGATTATATATATAAAGGCTACTTTGAAAAATCAAATTTCATGAAATTGATAACTTGAAAACATGTTAAGGGATTTGAATGATATTTTGCATAGCTGTTTAGTACAATTAAATACAGGTAAAGATAAATTTCCAGCATGATCTGAAAAATAGTTTTGAGATTGGCAACTAATTGAAAAATCAAATTTATGAACTTTTAATATTAAATCATGGCGGGGTATCATTTAATGTCCCAATACATGCCCTATTTTTGGCTTAAATAATGAAAACTAGAGCAGATAAAGAAAAGTGGTTGCTTGCTTAGATGTTCAGTTCCTTTAGCTCTTAACAAAAGTCAGCTATAGAGTCAAAGTGTTCAGACGGCCCTTTAAATAACATTTTGCACATTTTTGTCCTACAGAATGAAAGCTATTGCTGAAAGAGAAAAGCTGTTTCATGCTTAAATGTTCAGCTTATTAAGCTCTACAAAGTTCTTCATAGGTTTGACCAGGTGAGCGATTCAGGCTCCTGGGAGCCTCTTGTTTCACTCATTACCTAATGGGCCTAAATCATTTTTTTTCTGGTTTGGTTTTTATTTTTTGTACCCAAACATTATTCTTTTCAAGAGTAAAATACAAAATTGAACATTCATATTTTTACCCCGTGGGTCAAAAGTCCATCAGCGAAGCTTGTGTCAAAAACCTTTGTCTGTCCACCATGGGCTGCATGTGTACAGAGCAATAGACTATCCATATTGGGCCTAAAACGTACAGGGTTAAACATGTTGCGGTCATATCATGCTGCGCTCGGCGAGGCTTTTTATTTATTTTAAAGTTATCTATGACCCAAATAGGCAGAACAGCAATGGATATGTGCTAAATCAATTTGAATAAGATGTATAAAAAGAATCATGATTCTGTGTGAGATATCAGGCAGGGAGTGTACACGAATATACTGCATATCTAATCATATATAGCTGATTGCAGTAAAATCGGTTTACATGTTAACGTTGGTACATATAGCATGGCAGAACTATTTATATATTTACATTTGACTATCAAATAGAAATGGTGTTTTTAAAGCCTTCCTTATGAAGAACTTTTTAAGCAATATGCGGTGTCACTCTGTCTATCCATTTATCTATCAATTTGTCCAGCCTGCAAGAGGGTGCTACCTTTATGGACCCTATTAGTTCTGACTCGACTTGAGCCATTTTACTCCCCAATGGAGCATAAGCTACTGGCAATTCTTTTCAATCTTCCTCTGTCCTTTTAAAGTTGGTGGATGCTGCCCCACATGTGACCATTCTCTATCATTTATTTCTTGTATATCCTCCATGTCCGTCTAGGTCATCCCCTTTTTAGCTCACCTGACCCGAAGGGTCATGTGAGTTATTGTCATCACTTGGCGTCCGTCGTCCGTCCGTCCGTCCGTCCGTCGTCATTACAAGCATATTTATAATAATAAAGTATAAAGCAAGTACAACTAGCTAATACTCCAAGTACACTTTGTAAATACTTGAAATATACCTTTTAAGTATAACTGTTTACTTAAAGTATACTTGACATATACTGGTATTATACTTTAACTACAATTGGGTCAGTTTGGTTCAGGAGGTCATATAAATAACAGATAAAAAGAATTTAAGATATCAAAATTCTGGCAAAGGGTAAAAGTGATCAGCACCTTAAGATCTACCTACCCTGAAATTTTGAAGAAAATCCAACAACCCATGTAGGAGTTATTGCCCTTTTTAGCTCACCTGACCCGAAGGGTCAGGTGAGCTATTGTCATTACTTGGCATCCGTCTATCCATCGTCCATCGTCCGTCCGTCGTCCGTCGTCTGTCCGTCGTCCGTCCGTCGTCCGTAAACTTTTTAAAACGTTAACTCCTCTGACACCATAAGTCCAATGGCAACCAAACTTGGTATGGTTGTTCATTAGCATTCGGTGCTTAGAACTGATATAGGGAATTTTGTTTGGTCGTAAAACATGGCCGCCATGGCTAAAAATAGAACATATGGGTAAAATGCAGTTTTTTGCAAATAACTCAGAAACGGCTACAGATATCGAAATTCTGGCATGGGGAAAAGTCATCAGCACCTCTAGATCTACCTACCCTGAAATTTTGAAGAAAATTCAACAACCCATGTAGGAGTTATTGCCCTTTTTGTGTTTTTTTTGCAAATTTTGCACCTGTTTAGCTTAATATCTTGAAAACTATACAAGATATTTGAGAAATTTAAATTGCAAAGTGTTAAGCCTATCAAGATCTACAAAATATGTAACAGGGTCAACGTTGTAGGACCTTTCCTTTGAGGAGTTATTGCCCTTAGAAGGTCAAAATTGAGCATTTAAAAAGCATTTCCGCATTACATTGAAAACGTTAACTCCTCTGACACTTTAAGTCCAATTGGAACCAAACTTGGTGTTGTTTTTTATCAGCATTAGGTGTAAAGAACTGATGTGGGGATTTTTGGTTGGTTGGAAAACATGGCCTGCTTGGCCACTGCGGCTAAAATAGAACATTGGGTTACACTGCATTTTTTTGCTACTAACTCAAAAAAGGTGACAAAATTTTGAATTTTGATTTAGAACAAAAGTGATCACCACCTAAGATCCACCATTTTCTCAGATGACACCCTTATTAAACTTATGACCCTTTCAATGTCAAATAGATTTTGCCTAATAACCTTTCCTTCAGGCACATATGTCAGGTGAGCGATTCAAGCTCCTGGGAGCCTCTTGTTGGCTTACAGAATGAAAATTATGTAAGATAGAGAAAAGCTGTTGCTTGCTTAAATAATCAGCTCATTTAGCTCTACAAAAGTCTTCATAGGGTGGAAGTTGTCAGATGACCCCTCATAGGGGTTACAGCCCCTAAAAGGCGAAAAAAAGTGTTTTTGGCCTAAAGAATGAAAGTTATTGCAGAAAGAGAAAAGCTGTTGCTTCTTAAATGTACAGTTTATTTAGCTGTACAAAGTTATCATAGAATCAAAGATGTCAGATGATCCCTTATAGGAGTTATGGCCCCTTAAAGGTTAAAAATAGTGTTTTTGGCCTATAGAATGAAAACTTTTGCAGATAAAGAAAAGCTGTTGCTTGCTTAAACATTCAGTTCATAAGCTCCTTAAACATTCAGTTCATAAGCTCTACAAAAGTCTTCATAGGCTTGAAGTTGGCAGATGATCCCTTATAGGGTTACAGCCCCTTAAAGGCAAAAAATAGTGTTTTTGACATATAGAATGAAAACTTTTGCAGATAGAAAAAATCTGTTGCTTGCTTAAATGTTCAGCTCATTTAGCTCTACAAAAGCATTCATAGGGTCAAAGTTGTCAGATGACCCCTTATACGGGTAATGACCCTTAAAATAACATTTTGCATGTTTTTGGCCTACAGTACAAAAACTATTGCTGGAAGAGAAAAGCTGTTGCTTCTTAAATGTACAGTTTATTTAGCTGTACAAAGTTTTCATAGGATCAAAGATGTCAGATGATCCCTTATAGGAGTTATGGCCCCTTAAAGGTTAAAAATAGTGTTTTTGGCCTATAGAATGAAAACTTTTGCAGATAAAGAAAGGCTGTTGCTTGCTTAAACATTCAGTTCATAAGCTCCTTAAACATTCAGTTCATAAGCTCTACAAAAGTCTTCATAGGCTTGAAGTTGGCAGATGATCCCTTAAAAGGGTTTATGGCCCTTTAAAGGTGAAAAATAGTGTTTTTTTTGCTTTTAGAATGAAAAATATTGCAGATAGAGAAAAGTGTTTTCTTGCTTAAACATTCATCACATTTAGCTATACAAAATACTCCATAGCTTTGACATCAAGACCAGGTAAGCGATTCAGGCTCCTGGGAGCCTCTTGTTAATTGATCAAATAAAATGGTTCTGTAAACAGTTCTTGGAAGAAGAAATTATTCACATTTACCATAATTAATTTTGAAAGTAAGACTTAAAAAATAAATTTTTGTGTAAAATTATTTCTGAACCAAGTACCTGCAATGCAGAGCAAGATATAGGTGTACAGATAGGTGCACACATAACCTGTACGGAAGTTAACTTTGTGACTGCTTTCCACGTCTGCTCATGTCTGCTATAGCAGACATTCAAGTTAAGTTCATGGGGTAGAATGTCTACGACTTTATCGGCATGGTACGAAGGGGACAAGAAAATTTGGTATGGTTTTTAGTAAAAACTCATGTAAACATCCGCTTCGGAATGGAGAAGGTAAGATAAAATTATAAATTTCTATAACTCATGGTAGCTTTTCTTAACTGAAAGTATGCGCAAGATGTACCTATTGTTGTCTAGTTTTAAGGATTGAAAGTGCTTTTTGCTTATGTTTTATTAATTTTATATGAAACTGGTTCAATCACATGCAACACGAACATTTTTGTTTCACTTCAATCTTTAAAAGACTTAAAAACAGGTTTAACAGATATCCTAGATGTATTTTACGAATTGTACATGCATTGGCAATGTAAATACTGTCTAAAAAGCAGCCAAACAACAAAATGTTATACCCCTTGATTAAATAATTACAGTACAAGCCAATCCTTGCATGGTTAAAACAGGAACAAGACCATTTGAAATGGCAGAAAGTAACATTGCATGCAGTGTATTTTTGATTTATTGTACATGTAGATGCCTAAACCGGATACTTTATTCAACATTTTCAAAATAAAATGAAACAGTCCATATAAGATCTTTAATTCGGGTTTTAGTTTATGATACAAAATCGAAAGATGAAAATGCTTAGTAATAATTTGTAAATCCAACAGCATATTAGGTATTCGTATATGAAAGCCTTCAAACATATACTTTCCAAACGATAATTTAAGAAGTTATATATGGTTGAGTTTTTTACCGTACAATAAAAAATAATGAGCAGCGGAATAAGTGTACGCTACTCAAATTACCATAACAAGCGGTAATTTAGAAAAAAATCACAATGAAAAAAACGCCAGCAGTAAAATTATACAAAACTATTTTTATTTTTGGATTTCGCCCCCCCCCCCCCGCCCCAACCCTCACGACGTCTTATCAGAGGGAATTTAATTGATTTTTCTTCTGTTTGTACGTACTTGCGGCAGTGGTAAAGCATAGCAATTCTGATGGACCGGCCACGTACATGTATATGAATCGGATGTGTATAGTTTTCCGTTTTTCCGTCTGTCTTTACTTCCGTAACAGTTTGGTTTAGTTCTTGGTTAAGTTCTAAATATTTTGGGTCAGTGAAATTTCAATTTCACCGCTTTTGGTATGTGTTAGGTAGCGATAAACCACCCGCTAGAAATTAGTTCTCCGTAACATTTATTTTATGTATGAATGACTTTGGTTAATGTCTTGGTTAAGGTTCATATCTAATACTATACCCACAAATGTGGAGCTTGTAGCGCTACACCACCTCTTAGAAATAAGGTCACTGTGACCTTTGTTTTAAGCATGAAGGACTTTGGTTGAGCTCTTGATTATTTCGGATAGTAAATGTTGGGAGTGGGGCTGGGTAACCTTGTCCGTCTGTATGTCTGTAACACTCTTTGTTAAGGTCTATAACTCAAATACTAAATGCTTGGGGTTAATGATATTTCACCATTAGATGTGACTTGATTATCTCGTTACCATCGTTTGGAAATTTCGGTTTAGCAATTTGAGGATTAACTAAAATGAATAAAGGTGATATAAATTAAAAAAAACTCCTTTAGATTTTGTTCGATAAAAATACCCTTCCGGTATTACATATCATGAAAACAATCCTATTAAAATATCTTTTGCGGTCTCAGCTGGGGTTGTGTTAACAAAATCTTGACGGCCATCAAAATGGACGGGCAAAAGACCATTACTAGGTTCCTTTGTCGCATTGCGGCGAGGGACAAATAAAATGAATTATCTAGCAAGTGATAAGCTTGTATGTATATATTTCCTAGCGTTTTCATGCTTGATGTGATTGATATTGATATGCTATAACCATTGTATCATTTGTAAAATAAAATTTTCATTTGACTATTGCATATTTGTTTAGTGAATCTTTGTAAAATAAAGATATTAGTTAGTACATGCGACTTTGAAGGTATGCTGGATTTGTTCAAAAGAACATATTAAAGTATGCCTTCCATGTTTTGTCTTTTCTCATGGACACTCTAATTTTGGTAATTTTATTATAACCTTTATGTTGTTTCAGAGTTTCAAATATATTGAGAAGATAACGTAATGTGTATTGAAGCCATGCATAATTCTCTTAGCAATGTTTGTGCCGTTCCAAATCAACTTAATTTGAATTTTCTATATTAAGCCTCTATTCTTGTGCCCAAAGAAAGTATGGATATAAACATTGACTGAATAAAACATGTTACATTGTACAAAATAACATAACGATGCTCATCTTTTGAAGATATTGTCCAAAAAGGCATCGATATGCATCAATTTTTAACACACAGGCGGCCTTTGGATCAGCTTCACACTTAAACCATAAATTGAATTTAAAAACGGTTTAGTCTAATATCAATAATAAACCACTATGTTGAGCATGGGCAATTTGATTTTGATATATTATTTAAATTATGCGAAGAATCTTTCGAAAACTTTGATAAAAATATTTTCTGCCATTCATTTCGTTCTTACACTGCTATGCCGGAACATTTTTTGCCGTAGACATTCTACCCCGTTAAGTTGGGTCAACTCATGACTGGTCAAAGCAGACTTGTGACAGCTTTTTTATGACTGGTCACAACCAGTCACAAAGACATGACTGCTTTTACCAGACCAGTCTTTGCAACAAGTCTGCTCTTACCAAACATGTTTAATTATGCAAGGGTTTGGTTTAATATAAAAAAACTGTCTTTAACATAAAAAATGAGTTTCAAATACAGTTCAGGCAAAAGAACATACAATTTTTCCTTTTATATTCAGTTTTTAAAGCAGACATTTCACGAAGTTAACTAGACCAGACCTGTCATAATAATATGACTGCTTTTAAAAGCAGACGTGGAATTATGACTGCTTTTCAAGTTAACTTGGAACCAGTCACGCGTCTGCTCAAATCAGTCGCATGACCAGTTGCAAGTGGACTTGAAGTTAACTTGATGTCTGCTTCTCAAATTAACTTACTGTACAGGTTATGTCTGCACCCATCTGTAACTTAACCGACCTCAGCAGCAGTGGCGTTAACTTTCATGTTAAGGTTTTATGAGTACCTCTATATCTCAAGAACTATAAGTCCTAGGTTGATAACTAGCAGTAGCTTAGCACAGTTTCATCGCCATCTTTTGACCTTGACCTTGATTTTCCGGTTCAATGATTGACAATTTTCAATACATATAGTAGCATTGTTAAGGTTTTGCAAGCACTTCTCTATCTCAAGAACTATGACTCTTAGGTTGATGAAACTTGGTATGCATATGCCCCAGTAGTAGCTTTGCACTGTTGCATCACCATGTTTTGACCTTGACCTTGATTTACGGGTTCAATTTTGACAATTTTCAATAATCAATACCTATAATAGCAATGTTAGGTTGTGCGAGCACCTCCATATCTCAAGAAAGATAAGTCCTAGGTTGATGAAACTTTGTATGTATATGCTCCAGTAGTAGTTTAGCACAGTCTCATCCCCATCTTTTGACCTTGACCTTGATTGTCCAGTTGAGTGACTGACAATTTTCAATACATACAATAGCAGTGTCAAGGTTTTGCGAGCACCTCTTTATCTCAAGAATTGATATACAGTCAAACATATATTAAGCAGCCACCATTGGGACAACCTAAAATTGGTCGCCTAAGACAGGTGGCCTCTTAATCCAGGTTCAAGTTTATGTGGTCACTTGTTTAGTCTACCAGCTTACTTAAAAGCAGGCATAACCTGGGTACACATGTAAAATGTATAAGGTACCAGTGATTTGTATGTAAATCTTTTTTAATCTATATTTCCATAAACAGCCGGAAAATAATATTTTTAGTAGATAAATATTGTTAAATTTGTATTCCTTGTTATTTTATTAACAATAAAAGCTGAAAACAGATAAATTAAAGCAAAGTCGGAGATTTGAAAGACATACGCATGTAAAGTCGATATCATTAAAGCGAATTACCGCGGCATTGTCATTTTTAGCTCACCTGACCCGAAGGGTAATTTGAGCTATTGTCATCGTCAGGTGTCCGTCGTCCGTCGTTAACTTTTCTTCAAAGATCTTCTTCACTGAAACCACTGAAAGGATTGCTTTGAAACTTTGTATACTTGATCTTAGTATGTCCTCTACCAAGTTTGTGAAATTTATGCACGTCGACCAACCAAGATGGCTGCCGTTGCTAAAAATAGAACAGGGGGGTCAGACCATTATTTTAGGCTTATAGCTCACAAAGTATAAGAGATAGAGAAAATCTGGAGCAACGCTGCTGTTTCAGCATCAAAAGCTCTACAAATCTCTCCATTGAGTCGAAGTTGTGGAACAACTCCTTATAGGAGTTATCTCCCTTAATCGTCAAAATTGACCATATTTGTAATTTTTGGACTATATCTTGAAAACCATTAGTGCTAGAGAAAAAGTTAGCATTGCAAAAGTGTTCAGCTCATTGAGGTCTACAAAAGTGACTTCAGGGTCAAAATTGTCAGATCAACCATTTAAGAGTTATTCCCCTTTAACTGTTTTTTCCATCAATTTTTACTGATTTTAAAAAATCTTCTCTGAAACCACTGAAGGGATTGCTTTCAAACTTTGTACACTTGATCTTTAGGATGTCCTCTACCAAGTTTGTGAAATAAGTGCACACTGGCCAACAAAGATGGCCCCCACTGCTAAAAATAGAACAGGGTGTAAGACCATTGTTTTTGGCTTATAGCTCACAAAGTATAAGACATACAGAAAAATCTGAAGCAACCCTCCTAGCACTACAAAACTCTCCAATGAGTTGAAGCTAAAAGACTACTCCTTATTGGAGTTTTTTTCCCTTAATCATCAAAATTTACCATTTTCGCAGTTTTTTAACTTTATCTTAAAAACTGTAAGAGCTAGAGGAACAGTTATCATTGCAAAATTGTTCAGCTAGTTGCAATGTGCAAAATGGATTCAGGGTCAAAATTATCAGATCAACCATTTAAGAATTATCCCCCTTTTAACTTGTTTGGTTTTTCAAATGGAAAGCTTTTTAACTTTGTATTCTTGATCTTTATAGGGTGTTATTGTAACTTGTTTCTTAAATGTTACTTACCAAGTACATGTAGACCATGTTGTACACTAGGTTATTATGAGAGGCTAAGTGACCAATTAGCTTAAGAAACCTTAATCACTCTTTCCTTTACTTTTAATTAAAATCGATCATCAAAGGGCTGTAATCAAAATTCAAAATCACGTGACCACTTAAGAAAGGTAAATTAATTATTTTGTCCCGATCTTGGTGGCTGCTGGTCGTGTAACGCAGGTGGCCGCTTAATCCAGTTAAAATATATAGATAAAACTGTCAGGAGGGTTTTAGATTGGCTGCATATCTAAGGTGGCCGCTTATTCCAGGTGGCCGTTAGGGCAGGTTTGACTGTATAATCTTAGGTTGATGAAATCTTGTATGCAAATGCCCCAGTAGTAGCTGAGCACAGTTTCATTCCCATCTTTGACCTTGACCTTGATTTTGAGGTTGAATGACTTTGACAATTTTCAATAAAATAGCAATGATAAAGTTTTATGAGCATCTGCATATCTCAAGAACTGCTATGCATATGCCCAATAGTAGTTTTGATTGTGTTTGATTGATAACAAGGTATTTGGATGGTGCTGGCAGGAGAGACATTCTTTAGTGTTAACTCTTGTTCATTGAACATTTTTAATCAACCAAATTTTTCGATTTTTAGTACCACTGATTATTTATTTTCAAAATGCACAACAAAAACAATCTTTTTCTTTGTAGAACCAAAAGAATTTTTTATTATCTTGAAAAACAAAAAAAAATATGACGGTTTAAAGATGTTTTCCAACACAGTTTTATCGTCTTTTTGCCCTCCAAAAATTTTCCACATGTATATGGTGACCTCACGCCAAACATTCCTACTCTTCTTGTGTGAAAAAATTTAATTAATCTTTATTTGGACGTATTTTTAGCTCACCTGGACCGAAGTCAGTGTGAGCTATTACCATCACTTTGCGTCCATCGTCGTCGTTTAATGTTGTCCATTAACAATTTTTAAAAAAATCTTCTCCTCTGAAACTACAGAACAGAACTTAATGAAACTTCGTATGAATGATCCTTAGGGCGTCCTGCACCAAACTTTTTGATTTTTGTTTTGTCAAAAAACATGGCCACTGTTACTAAAAATAGACCAGGGGGGGTCAGACTACTGTTTTTGGTTTGTATATCAAAATGTATAAGAGATAGATGAAATTTGATGCCACCCTATTGCTTCAGCATCAAAAGTTCCACAAAAGTTTTCATTTGGTCTAAGTTGTCAGATGATCATTTATTAGGGTTACAGCTCCTTAAAGGTGAAAAATAGAATTTTTTTCATGTTTTTGGCCTGTAGAATGAAAACTATTGCAGATAGAGAAAAGCTGTTGCTTGCTTAAATGTTCAGCTCATTTAGCTCTACAAAAGACTCCTTAGGGTCAAAGTTGTCAGATGACCCCTTATAGGGATATTAACAGCCCTTTTAAGGCGAAAAAATAGTGTTTTTGGCCCATAGAATGAAAATTATTGCAGATAGAGAAAAGCTGTTGCTTGCTTAAATGTTCAGCTGATTTAGCTGTACAAAAGTCTCCATAAGGGTCAAAGTTTTCAGATGACCCCTTATAGGGTTAACAGCCCCTTAAAGGTGAACAATAGTGTTTTTGGTCTGTAGAATTAAAACTATTGCGGATAGAGGAAAGCTGTTGCTTGCTTCAATGTTCAGCTCATTATGCTGTACAAAACATTCATAGGGTCTAAGTAGTCAGATGACCCCTTATAGGGTTACAGCCCCTTAAAGGTGAAAAATAGTGTTTTTGGCCTATAGAATAAAAACTATTGCAGATAGGGAAAAGCTGTTGCTTGCTTAAATGTTCAGCTAATTTAGCTCTTCAAAAGTCTTCATAGGGTTGAAGTTGTCAGATGACCCTTATAGGGTTACAGCCCCTTAAAGGTTAAAAAATAAACATGTTTTCATGTTTTTTGCTTATAAAATGAAAACTATAGCAGATAAAGAAATGAAAACCAAATGAAATTGCTGAATAGAAAAGCTGTTGCTTGCTTAAATGTTCAGCTTATTTAGCTCTACAAAGTTCTTCATAGGGTTGACATCAAGACCAGGTGAGTGATTCAGGCTCCTGGGAGCCTCTTGTTTACAATACATGTATTTATACTTTTAGGTGGTTCTTGAGGTGAAATTGGTCAGAAGAAAAATGGGTATAATTGTTTCTAATACAAAACTAGAATTTATACAAAAGAGAAAATTGATATTATCCAGGTAATTGTCAGGTGAATTTTTTTTTACATTTTACAGGCTTGGAATAAAGTGTTACAGATTTTAATACCAGATGGTCTTGTAAAAGAGAAGTTTACCAAATCAATTTCAGAAGCTTTGAATGATTGTTTGAAACATAAGGTATGTACACAAGAGTAAAAATTATCAAAGCTAACCCCTGTGATATTGTATAGTCCTTTCATAAAAGCATATGACTATTGAATTTAGCTTTATATCCACATGCCATCAGTCTTGTGAATTCAAAAGTTGAATTTCATGAGTCTTGCACACATTAAATTTGATGATGTACAAGAAGCCTGTTGTTTTTTGGGCATTAATTCAAAGGTCAAGATCACAAGCAATACATGGTATTAGGAACTTTGAATTAGCCTGAATTTATGGAGTTACACTCATTTATGCTTTTGAAGAAAAGAAGACTTATAAGTCAATATAATGATAATATTGAAATACTGATAGTAATACAAGTGAATTTGTAAGTCAAGGCAGTAACCCTTTAGACTTCTAGCTTCCAAAAAAAGTTGGTGTCAGATCTTGTAGGTATCTAAAACATAACACGAAGTAGCATGCATCCCTTATTATATTGGGCAATTTAAGTTCAACTTTTAAAAAATATACATATAAAAAAATATAAAAGATAAGGAAATTTTCTATTTTGTTGTTGTTATTATTAGAGATATGATGAGGAGCTGGTGAAAATTTATTGCCAGAGTCAAGATACATTTTGTTGTACAATGCTAGAAATTTTGAACACCCATGTTCATGAGGTAAGTGTAATGATCATATCTTTTTTATATGTTATAGTTTATGAAGGATAGAGCACTCTGTCATTCTTGACCATTTAATGGTACTTGTGATCATCCTTTGTATCACATGATCTAAATATATTTGATTTCAAATAATACACCTTCAGATTTTTCAACTGATTTCCTTAAAAAATACAAAGGGTACTTTTATATTCATTAAATTATCAAATTATGTCATTTTCCCATTGCTTTGTGAAAGTCCTATTGTATTTTTTGGTCCCCCGCTGCACATGACAGAGGGACCTTAGTCTTCATCTGTCTGTGTGTCTGTCCGTCACGCTTTGTGAGTGCAGATTTTTATGAAATTTTGTAGAATTTATGTAGTTGATCATATCACACTTCCATTTTGATTTGACAAATTTTATAGGAGTTATGGGACTTTATCCACTTTGTTCATTTTAAGTGATAAGAACACCTTGTGAGCACAACATATCTGAGACTGCTCAATGGATTTTGTAAGATTGTTTGTCATGATATGTAGTTGATCATAATAGGAATCACAATAGGAGGCTACCATAAGGAGCAAAATTATGAAAGATGAAAATTGCACTTTGTGTTTGAAAGACAAAACATCACTATTGCAAAAATTATTGCCACTGTTTTCAATCCATATATTTAGACTGAAAAAAAATCATAATCATAATGTTTAATTTTCAAAAGCAAACTTACTGAAATTACAATAAATCAGATGACAGCTTTTGATGCCTGTAGGGAGGCCATCTTGGATTTTTTTAAGAAAAATTTTGTCTGCATAAGTCTTATTGGAAGGACTTTCACTTGCACTATCTTTAACAGACTTGAAAACATTCCTTTCGATCGAAATGTACAGTTTTGCATGGTATAGGCTGTGATACAAAAAATAACAGGTCACTTCTAAGGAAGCAAGTGACGTTGCTATGCATTAACGTCACGTGTATATGTTCTTTTGCATCAATTTATGAATAAAAATATTGGAATGTCATTCATGAAATTGCCGCATCACTGCCTACCCTAAAATAGATTTTTCATAAAATGAAATTATGAGGAAATAAAAAGTTGGTCACGAATAAATCGGTTTTGCCCATAAAAGAAATTTATATTGGCAATTTGTTTTTGAGATGGATTTTATCATTGCTTTAGGTATCAGGCTCCCTCTATGGGCCTCGTCTGATACTTGCCGTGATAAAATCCATCTCAAAAACAAAATACCCTTTCGGGATGATTTGGGTGTAGTTTTATTTTGGTTTATTTGCACCTCACCTAAATGTGCCAAAATTAAACACACAAAAATTAGTTTAAAATGCATAGAATTAATGTACTTACAAACAATTGATAGATGTGACATGTTGACAAAATAGTAGATATTGAGTAAAAAAAACAAGGCATTTAGTAAAAATGTAAATAATAATAAAGAATCCTTCATTATAATGTCATTTTTTGTAATTTCTTAATGAAAATTTATGTTTACTCATTTAAGTTATTAGTTTGAATATAATATGATTGTTTGTTTTGTCATCATTAGACATCAGATGTCTAGTTGTTAAAAGCCTAAGTATATACTAATAAGCTTGGGTTTGAAAACAAACATATGCTTATTAATGTTAAGAGTAGAATTGTGAATATAAATTCAATTTAATACTTATCATTGTATAGATGATGTGAATTATTAAAGAAGAACATTTTTTCCGAAAGCGCCAAAATAATACGCACAAAAATGAACATGACCAATTTGATCTAAAAACGCCAAAAGATCCCTACACCAAATTAATTTCAGTATTACTTATTAACCAGGAACATGAAATATCCTAGAGAATGATACAGAGTAGTGCAAAAAGTATTCGTCATTTTTTCGACGTCAACAACGTTATTGTAAATTATCCTACTGAATAAGAACAAATATTATAACAAAATAAATAAAACTTCAACATTGAGACTTACCTAATATTTTGTCAAATGTCCCTTCAACTTAATAACCTGAAGAATTCTCTTTGGAATAGACTTGTACAAGCTCTGCACGTAGTCAATCGTTATGTCCATCCATATTGCCTGTACTTCACGGAAAAGATCAGCGTTACAATTTATCTTACTCTTCTTACACTGCAACTTTCTTTTTACATACAACCAAATATTTTCAATAATGTTTATGTCTGGGGATTGTGCAGGCCATGACATAGATTTAATGTGATTTCTGGCTATGTAATCCATCGTAGAACGTGAGCGGTGAACCGGAGCATTGTCATCTTGAAACAAATAACTTCCAGTAGGGAAATGCCAAGCTAAAACTGGCCACAGATTGTTTCTAGTATTTCTTGATACTTTTCTGAATTAATGTTACCTCTTACATCAGAAATTGTGCCAACACCATTAAATGTAATGCATCCCCAAATCATAACCTCATACTTCGGTTTCACGTTTGCCGACGGTACCAAGTCTGGTCTCCAGCCCTCACCGCTTTTTCTCCACACATAGACTCTTTCATCGTGTCCTATCATAATCTTACTTTCGTCTGAAAAGATAACTTTCTTCCAATGCTGCTGAACTGTCCACCATCTCTTCTCGCGGCACCAAGATAAACGTTTCTTTCGATTAACTTCCTTTACAACCATTTTTTTCCTCAAAACCCTTCTTTTAAACTCATTTCTGTGCAAATGAAACTGAAGTGTTCGTTTGGCAACAGGTTTTTCTCGGCTCTCATTGAATTTGGTGGTTATATCTGCAAGCGTGTCCCTCCTGTTCGTCTTTACAATCCGTTCCAACTTCCGATAATCTCTCGGCGTCACAAGTTTTGGTCGACCTCTTCTTTCTAAGTTCTCTACTGTCCCTCTTTGAAGAAATCTGTGGATAAAACTTGATACAAGTGATCTAGGAATATCCAACAACTTGCTGATCCTGGTGATAGACGATCCATCCTCGTACAGTTGAGTTATTACTGTTTTAACATCAGGACTTAACTCCGCTCCTTTCTGACCCATTGTTTCGGTAAAAGTGCAAAATGTTATCATATCTGTCAAATGACGTCATTATTTTGCGTCATTTCCTTTGTGACGTAACCTCAAAGAAATGTGACCTTACCTTTTTATTACTACGACGTCTATTTATAGCAGAAAAAATACCGAAAACTTGTACAATATTTTTTACCAATTTGCCGACGCCGCCATATTGACGAATACTTTTTGCACTACTCTGTAGTGACAGATGGACTGACAGACAGAATGACCCTATTCCTAAATCTGAGTCTTCAAGTATTACAATATTCTGATTGAGCTTCAGATTTCTACTTTAAGGCCACTCAAAGTCAGTTCCTTAGTTAAGTTTGTTTGACATTTCTGTAAAAATCAGGTAGCCACATTTACCAAGCATGTTCTATTGTATGATGACTGAAATATCCTTGACTTGATGTTTTCTCATTAAATCCATATTCTTTAGCAAAGTTTTATATTCCTGTGAAGTAAATCATCTTGTTTTTATAGGACCACATAATTCTTGCGATCTTTACTGAATATTTTGTTACTGTATGCTATCTTTACATCCTGTATAGGACAACCGTCATGACGTGACATCAAACAACATGCCACCATAAGCGGGGTAGGATGTGTTCTAGCATTCCTGAACACTGACCCCAGCGCATCGGTATGGATTTCTTTGTGTCTAACCTAGCTCCCTTATCTGACGCGTAAAACCAAGTGGAGAAAATGGACTACTGGCAGCAGGACCCAACCACACCCTCTTTCCACCACCATCGACACCTGTTGCTCACCCATTGCTTAAAGGGGCTATATACAAATCACCAGAATCGCATACTAACACCAAACAATAGACCAAAATGTCAAGATGAAGAGTGGGAACTGGTTAGGACAACTCATCTATCCTCTACCAACATCCTGCCCAACACATCATTTACCTGTAGTCTAATTCAAGAATGGTGGAGGAAAGCGGAAAATCTGTTTCAACAGATCTCTGAAAGAAACCACTGAACTGTCAGGGGGGACAACTAAAACCCACAGACATCATGCATGGCAATCATTATTTATCTGGAAGGTGCTGATAAATGTTAATTATATTTTTAGCCAAGTTGCAAGGAAGTTGAACTCAGCTATTGTTATGATGATGGCGAGCACCAGGCGTGTGGGTGTCAACAATTGGTTTCGGGACCATACCAGACATAGGTTGATTATCTTAGTAATAATTTGGTTCTCCAGTTTGGTATTTTTGGTTTTATTGTTCTATGCTCTTCATATTCATATTGTGTTTGGCATTTCAATATTTTTGGTAGAGCGCCTCTGATGAGTCTTGAATAGACGAAACGCGTGTCAGGCGTAGCAAAATTTATTGTCTGGAACTTTGTTGTCATTTGTATTTAGAATGTTGTGAACTGATTTTAATGAAACTTAGGGATATTTTTACATACCATAATAGCACACCGTACAACTGGATTAATTCATTTTGGTGAAGTGCATTACGACATGATGAAGTGAGCTCATAACAAGTTGAGACGTTACTACTTTAACCACCTTCTTCAATGTGATTTTTTTTGATGAATTTTTACCGTAGCGAAGTTATTTCAATTAAAGAAGCTTAAGAATATATATGAAAGTGATAATATAAAATTATTTCAAGTTACATTTTTAAGTTGCGCTGTTAATTTAAAGAAAGCTGGCTATTTTTGTGCAAAATAATTGTTTACATATTTCCAAAATTTGACAACGTTTGGCTATTTCTTTAAAATTTGATCAATATATCTGTTTGGTCATTGTTGTAATATTTTTTGGCTTCTGTACTTGTTTTATTAAATCTAATATTCTACCAGTTTTCCAAGTTTTCTACTCCTAGTGTGTCTGATGAAGGTTAATCCAGAAAAGCGATTCTCACGCAGTGAAATTTTGCTTTTGTACATTTATCAAAATCATTTCAATATGTGGATCGTGTCTTTCTGGCACATATTCTATATTCTTTCGTTTTTAATATAAATGTTTTTTTCTGTTCCTTCCTGTTAGATGTTAAAGACTATCAAACTCATTAAAAGTCTTAAGTCCATATAATTCTTCAAGTATAACTATAAAAAAGGCTGTGACATAAAGGTGCTGAGTGACGTTAAGTTGCAACAGAAATTTTGACACTACAGGATGCAAGATGTAACAAGGCGACCAATAGTGTTAAATAAAGGTAATAACAAAATTACCAAACTTGGAGGATCAATCTTGATGTCCAAACAAGGAAGACATTCAGGAAAAAATTGAAGATCGAAATGATCCTGACTTAGTACAGGCATTTCAAAAGAAATGGTGGGGTAAACAAGGTTTTATGGCAAGCCAAACCTCAAGAAAACACAACAGGGTTGTAAAGACATTAAAGGGATATTGAGGTGATTATCTCAGTACAACACTAAGCCAATTAAAAAGACATGTGTATTTCTGGTTTCCCAACCATCCCTAGTTTTTTGTGCCAACCCTAGCCTTTTTATTGCCATTTTTGCTCAAGCACTGTTAAACTTGAAATCTGCTCCCCATTAACTCAAGGTGAAAAATTTGAAAAAAAAAATAATGCCAACCTACTGACCCTATTTTCTTTAAGCATAAGACAAGAAACACACATACTTTTTTTTTGGCCCAGTCACTCAAAACAACCATAACACAATGTTGAATTTTTCCACCAGTGATTTTTAATGGAGGAAGAACTTTTTAAGAGATCGTATAAGACAGATTTTCTTGTAACCCTTGTCTAACAGTCTGAGTGACAGAGACAGTGGTGTCCTATTAAAAAATCTGAAAAATTTGTACAAGCCCTGGCATATTGAACAAGTTTTGAAATATAGACACAGTATGCAGGTGAAGTAGGTATGTTACTTTGTAGGTTAGGAAAATTAAAAATTTGAAAAATAAAGTAGTCCCTTTTATCTTTAATTTTTGTACTGAGATGACCACCCTGGTCTGTGACATTTGAGATGCAAATCCAATAATGAAGTCATGGTTTCTTTGATCTCTAACTCTGGAGAATATATCCAAGGTATCCATTTACCAAACGAAGTGTTGTTGACAGAGATGACATCATCAATATACCTGAAAGTGAGATTAAAGGAACATGCCTCTTTCATCTTCTTGTTTTTCACAAGTTCTTGAAGAAATTCAGTCTCATAAAAGTATATAAAAACAAGTCAACGAGGACTGAGGAGCACAATTAGTGCCGATTGGAATGCCAATTGTTGAAAAATCACTCCTCCAAATGCGACAAATATGTTGTCAATAAGGAAATCAAGCATACTGCAAACTTGGACCAGATTTGAAAATTGACTGCTTTAATTTACAGAAGGAGAAATATAAAAATTATAATTTTGATATGAATTATACTGGTATACAGTACTTAAAATATACTTGAAGTATAATTTGCCATTACAAGCATAGTTATAATAATTAAGTATAAAGCAAGTACAACTAGCTAATACTCCAAGTATACTTTGTAAATACTTGAAATAAAACCTTTCAAGTATAACTGTTTACTTAAAGTATACTTGACATATACTGGTAGTATACTTTAACTACAATTGGGTCAGTTTGGTTCAGGAGGTCATATAAATAACATAAAAAAAGTGTTCAAAGTATTACTTCTAAAGAAACACTTTACACATATTATAGACAAAAGAGTAACTATATATGTTAACTAAGTATTGGTATGCAACAAACTTTCAAATAAAATGTCTGAAATTAGTTTAGAGCTACACTTTTAAAATGTTATAAGAAATGCATCACAGGCTAATTATTAGCTCACCTGACCCGAAGGGAACAAAAGTGATCAGCACCTCAAGATCTGCCAGCTCTGAAATTTTGAAGAAAATCCAACAATCCATGTAGGAGTTATTGCCCTTTTTGCGGATTTTTTGCAAATTTTGCACCTGTTTTAAGCTCGATATCTTGAAAACTATACAAGATATTTGAGAAATTTAAATTGCAAATTGTTAAGCACATCAAGATCCACAAAAGATCTAATAGGGTCAACGTTGTAGGACCTTTCCTTTGAGGAGTTATTGCCCTTAGAATGTCAAAATTGAGCATTCAAAAAGCATTTCCTCATTACATTGAAAACGTTAACTCCTCTGACACTTTAAGTCCAATTGAAACCAAACTTGATATTGTTCTTTATTAGCAATGTGGGGATTTTTGATTGGTTGTAAAACATGGCTGCTGTGGCTAAAAATAGAACATTAGGTTAAACTGCATTTTTAGCTATTGTCATCGTTAAGCATCCGTCGTCCGTCCGTCGTCCGTCCGTCCGTTAACTTTTCTTCAAACATCTTCTTTTCTGAAATCCCCGATTGGATTGCTTTGAAACTTTGTACAATTGATCTTTAGGATGTCCTCTACCAAGTTTGTGAATTTGTGAACGTCAACCAACCAACATGGCTGTCGTTACTAAAAATAGAACAGGGGGGTCAGACCATAGTTTTTAGCTTATAGCTCAAAAAGTATAGGAGATAAAGAAAATTGGAAGCAACCTACCTTCTTCAGCATCATAAGCTCTACAAAACTCTCCATTGAGTCAAAGTTGTGGGACGACTCCTTATATGTGACCATTTTCACAGTTTTTGGACTTTATCTTGAAAGAGGAAAAGTTAGCATTGTAAAATTGTTCAGCTCATTGAGATCTACAAAAATGATTTCAGGGTCAAAATTGTCAGATCATCGTTAAGATTTTACAATGCTAACTTTAATAAGGGGGTCATCTGACAATATGGTGGATCTTAAGGTGCTGATCACTTTTGTTTTCAATCAAAATTTAAAAATCTGTCACCCTTTTTGAGTTATTAGCAAAACTAGAGGCTCCCAGTAGCCTGAATCACTCACCTGATCTCTTATGCTAAAGCCTCTTACCTAGTGTGCAACATGGTCTACATGTACTTGGTAAGTTACATTAAAGAAACTAGTTTGGATCGAAAACACTTTTAAGACCAAGAATACAAAGTTACAAAGCTTTCCATTTGAAAAAAAACAAAAAAACAAACGTATTAAGTTAAAATTGATTGAAAACATTTGAAAATTTATTCTTGTGAAAATAACCTGCTATACGGTATATAATGTTTATTCTTTAGGCTATTTCAAGATGTAATGTGGAGTTCAACAAGTATCGCAAATTCAAAGAGTCTCAGTTAAAACAATTTTGTGCTCTTTTGAGCAATGTTTTTGAAAAGGAGTTAGAGAATAAAAACATCACAGAACCACTTGAATTTGCACTGAACTGGAGACCCTTCCCAATCTACTTGGAAATGTGCAGTAAGTACAAATTAATTATCTTTACCAAAAGGATGTAGATAAGGATTTGTTTAAAGAAATTTTAACCTCCAAGATATGCTTTTAATATATTTTGTCTGGCATTATTTAAGTGAGACATAGGTATTGCTTTACTGGTGATGGTGGTGGCTTTATCTATTAAACTGTTAAAACTTTATAAGCACTTTCATATCTCAAGAACAAAAAACCATAGGTTTCTGAAAATTGGTATGCATATCTTTCTATATGTATGATTTCAGTAATTGCCCTTACATCACATAATATATAGAATAGAAAATAATGAGATGTGGAATTTTTAGCCTGCCCCTTTGTAGGACAATAATCTGGTACGAATTGATACTGGAGCTCTGGTATTGCTTGAAATGTTAAAAAAGAAATGTTTTCAGCAAATCTAATAATATACAGTTATTCTTTGAAAAATAAAAATAAAATTTTAAATATTTTTTTTTTTTTTTATAATTTCTTAAAGATGACAGGGGTAGGTACTGAATTAAGTGCGCAAATTATAATTTATGTAAACAAGGCCACGTGAAAGTGCCAAAAATGCAGCATGACATGATGGTTTGTTTATGGGAAAGGAAGCAGTTGTATTTCTAATCTATTGAAAAATGTATGAACGTTTTTTGTTCAATGATTGATGACTAATATGATGATGATTATGAAATCTTTATTAAATGAGAACCCACCAAACTAAAGCACCTACAAAGATATGGTATACATGGTTAGTTGTGAGCTATCTAGATTATAAACCTACACTACAAAATAAACATTAACAATCTAATCCTTTCTCTTCTTAGAAGTTATGAAGTAAACAGTTCTATGTACATGGTATATAAAAGTTTATGAAATCACACCAAATTTAATGGCATTTAACAAACTCTGTCCAGAAGCACCTTGCTTGGTTAATACATTTGCTAATTGCTTGTTTGTCTCAATCCAATGTACATTAGATATTTCACCATTTTGTAACAATTGTTTTAAACCATTCAATTCAATTCTTAACCTCTTCTCTGATACATTTTTGTTAGAAAATAAAGCTTGGTACAGATCATTGTTGTCAATGTAACAAGTTACTGATACATGATGAGAAAAGTTATCATTACAAAATAGTTCATTCAATAGAGTAGCAACGGAGAGAACACAATCTACACCATCAGCCAATGCAAGAGCTTCACTAGCTAGGGTACTTCTAACCACCCTTCTTATCTTCCTAGACTGCCAGGTAACTGGGTTTATTCTACCATCTTCTCCCTTCAGAAATATAACATACCCACCTTGACTCCCACCATCTGCAAGGTTACCGAAAGATGCATCACTGTACAGGACTAACTCTACCTGCTTGCCGATATCACTGAACTTAAGACTTACCTCATCAGCTTTCACTTTTCTAATGATTTTATTTACCTTCCTGATGTCATCAACTGTACTGGTATTCAACCTGGAAGCCACTTGAGTTACTTCAAAAGCTATATCTGGACGAGTCTGTTTAGCTAACCACATTAGCTGTCCAACTCGAGATCTTAAAACAGTCCTTTCCGAAGGTGATAATAATGAATCCTTTTTTCTTTTGTTATCAACTTGAATAACATTAAGAGAGTCAGCATAATCTTTTTGACTAAGAACTATCTGGCAATCTTCTTGTGTCAAATCCAAACCTAGGTATTTGAAGGTATCACACGCCTCCTTGCCAACATTGAACATTGATCTAATTTTTGTAACAATGGTTCTTTCAAATGCCTTTGTTCCAGTCCACAAAAAGTCATCTACATGGACGGCTATAATTCCTTTTAGACCACTGGCATCTCTCCAATAAAAGACTGCAGGATCTGCTTTGGACATTTTTCCACCACATTCTAACAATGTCTTCTTCACTTTTTCATACCATTTCAGAGAAGCATCTGCTAAACCATAAACACACTTGTTCAGCTTCCAGATAACATTTGGTTTTGAGAATTCTTTAGGCGGTCTTAGATACACCTCTCTCTTGATTCCTTCTCCTTGTAGAAAGGCAGTCTTGATGTCAACAGAGTTAATTCTCCACTTCTTTTGTGTAATTATTGATAGTATGAGTCTTAGAGACTGTTTGTCACATGTTGGAGAGTTAGTCTGGATATCACTGAGAGACTCTTCTTCAAAACCTTTAGCTACAAGTCTGGCTTTCCTGTGAAGTAGACCACCCTTTTCCTCTACAGTGTATACCCACCTGGTAGACACACATTTCTGTCCCTTGTCCTCGACCTCTGTGTATACATTATGCATTTTCCAACTATTCATTTCTGATTTCTGAGCCTCCTTAAAGTCAATGGTATTCATAAAAACGTCTTCCGAATCCTCATCTGAGCTGATAGTTGTCTCAAGATTCTCAACTGTACCTAAATCTATGGAAGCTTGTTGTCCCTTCAAGGAGTCAGGTTTTTGATACTGTACATTAAACCAGTTCTTCTTGTCAGTTGTTGCTTTACCAGCTCTACTAAGAACAGTTGCATGTCTTGCCTCAGATTCACCATTTACTTTAAAACTAATGGACTGGTTCTTGCTTAACTTAATAGAATCAGATTGTGCATGCCTAGTCCTTGATTCCTTTGTAGTTTTATCATTCCTGTTCTCAGACTCAATGCTCAGATTGTCTTCTTCCTCCATGTTCAAATTGTCATCTTCCTGCATAGAATGTTGGTCATCTTGATGATCATCTTCAATGGACCCTACTTGACTTTCAGAGTGCTCACCTGCGTCATCATACTCACCTTCATTATTACTTTAGTTGTTATCATTAAACTCATCATCACTGTCCTCATAGTCAGGCACAGGTGGCCTTACATTCATCTGAGCAACAGGAGGTTGTTGCACATCTCACAGGTAACTTACCTCTACTTGGAGTACCATCTGTTGCTCTCATAACCCGGCTTTCATGAACTCTGAGATAGGTTCCACCATACCTGACAAAGATTACCACATTGTCTTGTCCTATGACCCACCCAGGGCCTTTCCACATATTTTCTCGCAGAAAATAAACCTTATCCCCAGTCCTAAACTTTACCCCAGATGGTCTTATCTGCTTGCGCAAGGCACGCCTGACTTTCTCAGAGGATTCAGCAGAAATAAATGCCCTGCGTGCCTCGTGCAAACCTTTCAAATGCTTGCTCATTGCATTACTAATAGTTTCTCCTTCTAATGCAGGAGGTTTGTCAATAATGGCAGATGGGAGATTGGGATTTCTCCCAAAAACAATCTGAAATGGACTAAATCCATGTACACTCAGTAGGCTGTTCTTAGCATTTACTGCCCGACTTATGGCAGTCTCCCATGACAGACTGGAATTTTCTCTCATTTTGTTCAAAGTTTCTGTCAAAGTGGCATTATGCCTTTCAACTACACCATTTGACCATGGACTGTATCCAGCTGTGGTCTTAACTGACATGTTTAAGTTTTCAGCCATGTCCCTAAATACCTGAGAGTTGAATTCACCACCATTATCAGTGATTAAACCCCAATTTCAGGAGCATCATATACCCCAACCCAAATTTGCATAAACTTGTCTACGATAACTTGGGAATCCTTTCGCCTGATAATGGCAGCAGCACTCAACCTACTAAATAGATCAATAACATGCAGATAATAAAGGTTATGGTCAAGTTCATGCAGATCAAGAGCAACAATTTGATTGAAATCATTAGCTTGAGAAAATGCTACAATTGGCTTGCCCTGCGGTCTTTTAAACTTGTAACAAATTGTACACTTTGAACAAACATCATTAATTAAGTTTTTGGTTTCATTGTCAAGAGAACCAGCACTTTTAAGCAAAGACAAAAGTTTCTCAGACGAAGCATGACCAAATTGTTTGTGAAGTTTCAACACTACTTCACGCTTTCTCTTCTTTGACAGACCATCTTTTACAATGAGAACTTCCTCACTTCCTGAACCTATTTCACAATCAGCTTGTTTGTTTTCACCAATGATGTCAATACAATAATGACCACTTGAAGTCGAATACACCTCTATTTGCTGACCAAACATTGATGCTTTGTCATTAGATAAGTCTAGAACTGTTTGGGCTCGTTTTAGAGATGGTTTGCTCAAAAGCAAAGGAATTTCACAGTCAACAATCTCTGATTCTATGAAGCAGTCAACTCTACCAATCTTAGCAGGAAATGTGGCTTTTGACTTTGAAAATACAGTTTTTCCATCTCCGAACTTGAAAGGGGTGTTACTTTCAACAATTGTAAGATGCTGTTGTGCCTTCTCATCCAAGGATTATATAAAATTACTCAGCCATTTTTCCCCACAAACAGTTTTAGTACATGCTGTATCAATGATAGCTGAATTGAAAGCCTCGGTTACAAAAATCTGCTGAGGTGTAAGCTCTGGCTGCTGATCAACAAAGAGAGTTATATTGACAGTCTCTGTTTCATTCTCCTCCTTCTTCTGAGTTTCAGCCACATTGATATCGTGATATTTATGCGGACAATCTCTTGCCCAATGATACTTAGAATCACATATGTTGCAACTTGTGACTTTACCATCAATAACAGGATTTAGCCTAGATTTTCCAGAGTTAGTGGAACGTTCAGATTTAAAATTCAGAGTTTTTCTCTTGAATTTACTGCCTCTTTGAAAACGCTGTGTCATGAATATAGACTCTTGGTCTACTGAGCCACTAGATGCTGAATCATGTAAACTGGTACTAGTTGCAAAAATACGGTTTAATGCTGCCTTCATGGTTTCAAACTTTTAGTCATTACAAGCTGTTAGAGCCAACTGACGATCACTTTGACTGAGCCTTGCATTATCAAGAAGCTTAAATGCCAGGATTGCATCCGGAAATCCATTTCAAACTTTTTACATTTATTGTACCTTTGTTCAAATTCAATAATGTACTCTGACATACTCATTGGACCCTGTTTATGACGCTTGTCAAAATCAGTATAGGCACTATATGCCAAGTCAACTTTATTCTTTTCAAAAAGCTTATCTAGTTCGCCTATCAAAGTAGCTACACCATCTTCGGCATTCAATTTAGCTGCATCAACTTCTAACGCTATCTCACGCGGCTTCCCTTGTAGAGTTAATGCTAAAGCTAAGGCTTGCTTCTTCTTATCAAGGTCAGTCACCATTTCCCATAACTTGACCTCTGTCTTCCACTTCCCATAATCCTTGTTGGGATCTAAGCTTGGCGGGTTCTTGTAACTATTTGATGCCATTCTCTTTCAATTGTCTCTGCTACCAAAATGTTCAATGATTGATGACTAATATGATGATGATTATGAAATCTTTATTAAATGAGAACCCACCAAACTAAAGCACCTACAAAGATATGGTATACATGGTTAGTTGTGAGCTATCTAGATTATAAACCTACACTACAAAATAAACATGTTAACATTTTTTATTTTGAAAACAGATTTTTGTCTCGCCTGCGATGAATAGTCGCGGAAGGCGAGACATAGGTATTACTTTCCGGCGGCGGTGGCGGCGGCGAAATAAACTTTTTTATAAGACTTTTGTTGTCAATGATTTGCTGGAAAAGTATAATAGCTAGGCATCTGATATTTGGTATACAGACAGTTCAGGTTATGGTCTATGCAACTGTCACCACGCCATGTGACCCTGACCCCATTTTCACGCTCCAGTGACTCTGTGAACTTAGGTCTTTTTTCAGGCCGTAAACTTTTTTGTAAGACTTTTGTGGACGATGAATTGCTGGAAAAGTATAATAGCTAGGCATCTGATATTTGGTAACAGACAGTTTAGGTTATGGTCTACACAACTGTCACCATGCCGAGTGACCCTGACCCCATTTTTACGCTCCAGTGACTCTGTGAACTTGGGACTTTTTTCAGGCCATAAACTTTTTTGTAAGACTTTTGTGGACAATGAAATGCTGGAAAAGTATAATAGCATCTGATATTAGGTATACAGACAGTTAAGGTTATGGTTTATGCACATGTCACCATGCCATGTGACCATGACCCCATTTTTACACTCCAGTGACTCTTTGAACTTTGTTTTTTTTTCAGGTAGAAAACTTTATGTAATACTTGTGTGGACAATGAATTGCTTGAAAAGTATAATAGCTAGGCATCTGATATTGGGTATAATCCAGAAATGAAAGCTTAGGTAGTTGAATTAAGTGATGGTGCGGGCAGGCGAGACATACTTTTAGTGGCCACACTTGAATAAATTGTACTTTATACATGTTATACTTGGCAGATTTTGTTCATATTTTGAACAATGATGGAACCCTATGAACTGTGGGTCCTAAGCATTTTTTAGGTGTATTGGCCCGCCTGGGCTGTGCCCCGCCCCTCCAAATATCTCAAAAATTGATATTTTTTAATATCGCAAAAACCATTGAGATCTCCACCCTATGATTTAAGGACAGGGTCTGGTTTCATAAAACATCTCAAATTTGAGGATTTCCTCAGCTCCAATTTTCTCTTAAGAATTCCTTTATAAATTTGAAGAAAAAACTCAAAGTTAAGATGTTTTATGACACCCAGGTCAGTTCTAGCTTAACATTGATAAGGCAAACTAGAGGAGAAGAATTCAAGTGCTTAAGATCCCCCTACCGTCCTATAGCAAAATATCACATGTCTGAGTGACCTTTACCTGATGACCCTAAAATCGAAGGTATCAACTGTTCAAGTTTCATGATGAGAGGGCTTCAAGCTTAAAGGAAACCATGAAGAGCAAAGCTGAAATCTTTAGAGTCCCCGGCCACTTTTGCAAAAGGAAATAAAATAAAAATCTCAGCATTTTTTATTTTTGAACAAAAATTACATGTTAGAGACTAAATTAATGTTGAAAATCAAGTTCATTCAAACAATTATCATATGATATTAGAAAGTTTCAATGAAATGTGAGTGAACACCTGCATTTGAATGTACCTTTACATAATTTGTTAATGAGAGCATAACAGCTCTAAGAAACAGACTTTTTAACACTAACTTAAAAATTATTTTTATTTACAATTTTTTTAAATTCAATACAAGTAGTTACAAAATAGGAATTCTGCAATTTACTACATGAATTCAATAAGCTTTCATGTTAAACATAAAATATAGTATATAATACAATTTTACTAAACAAGATCTACCTAGAATAAATTAAAGAAATTTACAAAGAATAAAATGAATAAAACATACATTATACATGATATAGTTCACATATTAATTTCCAAAGAAAAGAATGATATGAAATACAAATGTTTCTGAAATAGAACACATCTTGGTAATGTTTTTACAAAATTGGCACTTAGACTAGAGAGAAGTATCATGATATATTTTTACAAGGTAAAGGTAATGTATCTAAGCAATCTGATAATATTATGAACAGTTCAAAACCCAGTTGCTGCACCATTCTTTGCAATTACAGCATGAATAGCCTTGTAGAGATGATCGATATATCTGTTGCACTTCTCTGGTGTGAGAGATCTCCAGAATTCTTGAATGCCATCAATTAATTCTTGTTGGTTTTGTGGCTTCATACGTCTTCTGGTGTAATATTTCAGCTCTGCCCACACCTAAAAAGGAAAGAACATATAACATAATTGTATTTTGCATTTAGTTCTAAAAGTAGTTACATATAATGTTATTGGTAACATACATCTAGGATCATCTAAAAAATTTAGAAATACAATTCAAGGGTTATTTTCTTCTTAAACAAATTATAATCCAACATGTCCAAGGACATTCAATAAGTAAATTGACATGTAGTTTTATAGACAGGATAGTATTTGTGCTACATACTATTGCACAGTGATGCGTGATGTGCATGAAAATAATCTATACAACTTTGTAATTCAACAATACTCTTACCATTTCAATTGGATTCAGGTCAGGAGATTCTGGTGGTGTTGGCCAGTGATTGATCCCATTGTCTGCCATAAATGCCTTGGTGGATCTGGAGACATGCATCGGATCATTGTCCTGTAAAATAAAAAAAAACAAGCGTTAAATTTAGTTTTAACCAGAAGCTTTATTGTGTGTGGACTTTGAAGGGCTAACAGTGTCAAAACACAGAGTTTACCCCATAAGAATTTAACCTGTTCAAAAATTTTAAAAAATAATTTTCGTTAAAAGAAAACTGTGCCAAAAAGTAAAATCTCTCAATATCAATAATAAGAAAAAAGCAACTTTTTGTAGTGGGGTCTTAACATTAATCCAAAGGATTGGTTGCGATAAGGCCCTATTTTGGCCCATCTGTAGGCGAAAAATAAAAAGTATTTCATAGCAATATATTACTTTATACCTTATTTTGTAGCAAAATGATTATACTGTTGTAAAAGACTACTTTTAAATTCATTTGCTTGACCATACCCTGGAAAATCGTGTTCAAAATTGGCCCATTTTGAATAAAATTTCATCTTGATTTAAAGAAAATTTCAAGGTAGGCCTTCAATAAATTGAAATTTTGTGCTTATATACTTGAAGACAGTGTTGACAATTCTATGAAAGGTTTATCATATAGAAACATTACCTTAAACAACAATTTTGAATTTGAAATGACCGCTAATCTCAAGAAAAACGAAGAAAACGGAAAGATTTTGCACATTTTTTAACTACTGACAACAAGTTAAAAAATTATAGTCTTTTTAAATTTTCAGTATGTCTTGCACGCGGAACCAGCTTGAAACTTTCACAAAAGATGTGTTTTAGTAATACAAGTTTTTGAATAAAATATAGAGCTGGTTCCGCTTGCAAGGCCATACTTTCGGGAAGGATATGTATCACTCATTTTCGCCACTTTCCCATAGGCACAATGTTAAAATCATCTGTGGTGGTTCATTTCAAGTACCATTTACTAAAAAATAAAAAAGCTTTTGGACTTCAGTGTTTATTATCACAAAATAGAAATATTAACCTTTCCAACAAGACATTTTGTGAAAGAAATTACATAATTTAATTTTTGACTTTCGCAGTGGGCTGAAAAAGGGTCTTATCGCAACCCATCCTTTAGCATGTTTAGCGTATACATGTACAAAATTATAGGAACTTGTAAACAGCTCTTTACATGTTAGATAAAAACATGTATTGTTTTGATTTCGTCATTTATTTAGACATGTATTTTGTTTAAAATTATAGCAAGAATAAAATATACATGTACACAAGTGCAAATGCTGACGCTGAAGATACATGTACCTGTACATGTCAATTCGCTCAACCTGTTGATATCAATGACGTGTACATGTACGTATACTCCACTAACCTGAAAATGTATCTTGGTCAATTCAATACAAAAAAAAATTAAATTTCTGAATTTAAGGTCCGCCACTGATTGTACCTGTACTGCACATATAAACGGTGTGACAACAAAAATCATAGAAAGACCATCAACACAATATCCTATATATTGACTTCCCTAACAAACATGACTACCTTGGCCAAACCCATATACGGTATACATGTATGAAGGGGGTATAGTTGACAGTCTCTATTAGTTTGATTGTATTTTAACAATATATATGCAAAACCAAGGGCGCTCCCAAAAGTAAACACTTATTGTGAATGTCCCTAGCTTTTGGAAAGAAGAATATGAAGCTGCACCAAACAATCAAATCATTTTGGTACCCTTTCACTGGATATTCAGTAGGCAACCAGTTTGTTATGTACATGTGTATATGCCGCCTATAAATAGGCGAAAAATAATTTAGAACTTGAGAAATATAATAGTGCGAAAACATACCTTGTAAGGATATTTTGGCTTCCTTTTCTTCAATGATCTCAATCCTCCCTTTCTGAAGGCACACTTCGTGGAAGTCTGGATTTTTATGGTTGTCTCATCGGTAAAGATGGCATCGTTGAACGTCTCTCTGGTTCTAATACAACTCACGGCAAAGTTCATTCTTTTGGGTTATTTGCATCCCCAACCGTCTGGCGGTATTGTACTGGGGCGTGATACCATCCTAAAGTTTTTCTGGCTCTCTTTACGGTGGATACACTAACAGTCAGTCTGTATCGAGTATGCAGCTGATCAACTATATCCTTTGCCGAAATTTCACTGTCGTTAACGATAAGTCCGTAAATGAACTGTAAATGTTCAGCTGTCAGAAGTCTTGGTCTGTGTGCATCTCTCTTTGGCAGATCATCTATTACACCATTCCGTCTGTAACGGACTTAAAATACTGGCAAATTGCGTTCTTTGAAACCTTGATATTGTCCATTTTTATCAGAGTATGGCGAATCCTTTCTAGCGAATATCAATGTTGTTTCAAATTAAGTATCCTCTGTCGTGCGTAGGAAGTTAGCCTAGGTAGTTTGACTGGTGGCTTTGTTGAAAATTTAATGTACTGATAATAACGAAAGCCCTTTAGAAAAAGTGAACCAAACCTCGGAGAAGTCTGGTCTGCTTTAGGTCTGGTCTGCTCAAAGTCTGGTTCACTCCAAGTCTGGCCCACTCAAAAGTCTGGTCCACTCCAGGCCAGAGCGAACTTAGAGCGGACATAAAGCAGACCATAGACAAAGTCTTCTTTAGAAGTGAACTTGGGAGTAGACCTAGGTTCACTAAAACCAAACCAGACCAGCAAAAAGCAGACCTAGAACAGACCTCTGGTCCACTTTTCAAGTCTGGTTGGCATACAGGTTAGATTTGGACCCATCTGAAGTTGAATTAAGTGATGGTGCCAGCAGGCGAGACATACTTTTAGTGGCCACACTTGTTCTTTGAATGATGTGTACAGTTGTATCAGCCAAGACATATCTCAATGTGAAAAGTTAATAAAACAAATCCTTATATTATAAAAGTTCTTCTAAAAGTTAATGCAAAATTATAACAGAGGAAAGAGGAAACAGTGGTTTTTGTCTTGCCTGCAAAGCAGAGTTACTTGTTTAGTGGCAGTGGCTTTAACTATCAATGCTTAGGATTTATCAGCATCTCCAGAATTATAAGTCTTAGGTTAATGAAACATGGTGAAGCACTTTAGAACAGATACATCCCTATCTTTTAACCTTGACCTTGATAAATTAAAGTTGGATAGTTTCATAAAAGTTAAGAAGAAAAAAATAAAATTGATTGAAATAAGAGCAATTAATTGACAAGGAATCTGTTATTTCCAATGGTGCTGCTGGCAGGCGAAGCACTATACTTTAGGGTCTTTCTTGTTTTTGTCCTATAATTTATCTTTAATTCTATGTATGTATATGTTTACATTATAAATTTAGATGACTCTGAAAGCTTCCTCAGTTCAAGAACTATTAGTTTTGTTATGGATGTGAAAGAAGAAATAAAAAGTTGCTATGAAGGGATCATGAACAGATCAATTGCTGTTGGAGTTTTTGACAAATTAAAAGCAAAACAGGACAGGTTCATCTCTATGGCAGAAGGAATTAAAGACTTAAAATCATCTGGTTTGAAGAAGACATTCGATCTTTGTTCAGCAGAGTTGAAAGCTTTTATGGAATGTAGAGATAACCTGAAGAAATTAACTGACCTCTGTTTAAGATTTAAAGGTTAGTGAAAAGCTTTTACAATTTTACTTGTATGACACAATTTTGTCTAAGAGTTTTGAATCTAAAATGTAAAAAAAAGTAGGACTTTTTAGGTGCATTTATTAATAATAACACAATTGAAACAAGTCAAACTACGTGTTAAAAATATGCATCTATTCTGTCTAATAAAAGAGTTTTGAGTAAGAAATGTTAAAAAAATACATTTACTTTTCCTCTCTTTGTAAAAGGGTAAATTAAACCAAGCCCTTTAAAGTACAAATTGAAAAAAATCAAAATACATTGTAATATTAAGATAAAAAAGTACTCTTGGGTAACTATGAGTCTTTATAAAAGTGTGGTGCAGAAAAAATGGAAGGAAGTATTAATAATCACATTTTCTTAATTATTTGATCCAATTGGTTACAACTCATTGATTATAATAATGGCGATGTTTATGTCCCATCTATGAATAGTGTTGGGACATGTCTGTCTGTCGGTCAATCCCTCTCTATGTCCCAAATGATGGTAGATGGGGCATAATGTCTTTTGGACATATTCTTGTTTTTTTTATACTTTGAAATTCTTTTTACAGTCGACATAAGTGATCTTGATAAAAAAATTCAGCTGTTCAGTGTTATTAACAATGTTCCTTTAAAAGAACTTTGTGAAAAAGGATCTGTACCACATGAAATGAAGAAGTACGCACCTACTGTTAAAGCCTTTGAAATTGATGCTCGAATCTTAAAAGTTTTGCCACAGATTATTAAGTGCTCAAATGGATGCTTATTCATGAGGATATGGGACGAGTATGGCAGGAATTGTGTTCTTAACAAACAAAGAGCTTTAAGTATCATTGAAGTTGTCACAGATGTGTGGGAATATGCTCATGAAGAATGGAAAAGTCTTCATCAGAAGTTGAAGAGTGGAGATATCTATTTCCAGGAATTTGATGCGATTTGTGGTCGAATGGAACTAAACACTTTGAGAAAAGAATTTCAGATTCTGGAAGATGGTAAAAATCCTTCGTGGATAAAAGATAGAGTAGAGCAATTAAACCGATATAAGAACTTACAATGCTGTCTTGATGGGGCCTGTATCATTAATAAAGTGAGAGATGAATTTCAACTTGAGGGAGATTTTAAACCTATTGAAAAAATTGTGGACATGGTAAATATGTTTTTATGCCTCTTGGACAATAGGGGACATTTAGTTTTACTCATGTCCATTCATCCGAACAAATTTCTGTTAAGCATTTGGCAGACACCGTGCATAAGAATGATTTAGTTTAGTGTAAACATTTTTTTTTTTTTTTTTTTTTTTTTTTAATTGTTTTTTCTATAGTCAGGCTTTTACAACAAATACCCCTTACATCACCACCTGACTAGGGTGTCTAGAGGTTGATCAAATATTGGTTGACTATTTTTTAGAGTTATAACAAGATTAAACCCTTAATATTAACAGATAATAAATTATCAAAATACAAATATTCATATTTAAACATATCAGAAATACATATTCATTTGCTCTATACACATACACATGTAATTCATACGAGACAAAAACCAAATACTTTATCCATTCATACAGTTTTCAACTGACCTATATATTAAGACTTGCTTTAATAATTATGAATTAAAAGTTAGAAATAGAAGAGATGTACATTTTAAGATGGGAATATATCATTAACTGGAGCCCAAAAAAGTACACATTTATCAGAATTGGTTTTCTTCCCATTATGTAAATCTAAAGTTCTATAGTGAAATATTTTTTGTTTCAAGCCAATAATGTTAGGAATCTTTTCTTCGAGTTTACATTTATATATATATTGTTTAGCAATAATAATCAATAAATTCAGGAGTGAACATTCATCAATGAAACCCATCAAAATTTCTTTTTTTCTAATACATATGGTTGAGAAGGCCCTTTTAAGGCATTCAAAAAAGTTACTGTATAGATTTTTGACATAAACACAATCGAAAAACAGATGTTCAATAGTTTCATCATTACATTTACAAAAAGTACAGAGTCTTGAATCAACAAGATTTATTCTATATAGAAAACTGTTTGTTGGAACAATTCTATGTAATAATTTATATTGAAAGTTTTTCAGATATGAGTTTTTACAACATTTGTCTAGCACCATAAATAAATCATTCCATTGGATGTCTTCAACTTCTAAGTTATTCTGCCATGCCTCAATTCTATGATTTGGCAAAATGAACTTCTCCTTTATCATAGTATGATATAAATACTTTAAGCTTTTACTATTTTTAAGCTTCTCTAAAAAACTATTATATGTTGAAAAAATCTCAATCTCATTTATAGTCATTTTGGATAATTCTTCTTTTATCGTGTTTTTAACATTCATTGGTATACTAGAAATAATACGGTAAAAATTCAAAAAATTCCTTGTATTAACAAGCTGACTAATTTGATCAAAATTTAAAAATCTTTTCCTATTTTTATCTATTAAATCTATCACACATTTGATTCCCTTCTCTTTCCATTTATCAAAATATGGTATATCTAAAACTGGTGCAAAATTCAAAATGTCTAAACCGAGTAAATCATTTATGTTCATACTCATACCCGGTTTAACAATGTATAATCCTTTTATTACATATTTCCAAAATGGGTTTGTAATCATATCAACAACTTCAAGTAATTTATGTTTTTCAAATTGAAAAATTCTAAAACCTCCAAGCTTTAAAAATTGTTTTTGTGCTACATCCTGCCAAACCCCAGCTGTATTATTCAAAAGCCTTTTAATCCAACTAAGTTTAAGGTAAGTACTAAATGACTCAATATGTATCATACTTAAGCCGCCATCACAAAACCTCCCAATCAATGTGTTTCTCTTTATCTTTTCTGTCTTCCCATCCCATATAAAGTTGTAAAAGAGCTTATTGATATCATTCATCATAGAAACCTTGGGGTTAGGCAAGGATGTCAACAAGTGAACAATTTTAGGTAATGCTAAGGATTTGACAACTGTGATCTTTCCTATAAGAGATAATTTACGATGCTGCCAACTTTTTAAGAGCTTAGAAATATCATGAAGTTTTTGTTTAAAGTTAATATCTATCATATTTTCCAAACATAATGAGAATTTGATGCCAAGAAGTGTGAAGTCAGATTTAGACCAATTTAGATTGTAGTCTTCACACAAAATATGGTCTGAATACTTTTTACTCCCAATCCAAACTGCTTTGGTTTTAGAATTATTCATTTTAAGTCCTGAAATTTTATAAAAAGCTTCAAAAACCTTCAAAGATTCCCTTAAAGATACTTCTTTTCCATCTAGAGTTAAAAAAGTATCATCTGCATATTGACTTATAAGTGATGCACAATTATTAACAGTTATTCCTTTAATATCAACATTTTTTTTTATTTTCAAAGATAATAGTTCTACACCAATAATAAAAAGATAAGGTGATAATGGATCACCCTGGCGGCAACCTCTTTCCAATTCAAAAAAATCTGACAAATGACCGTTATTTACTACACAGCTTCTAGCATTTTTATAAATTGTAGTGAACCACTGACAAATGGAAGGTCCAAAGTTGAAACTTTGAAGAGCTCTTATGATAAAGTTCCACTCAATGGAATCAAAAGCTTTTTCAAAATCTATTAATAAAAGCAAACCCTCCATATCATTTTGTGTTTAGTTTAGTTTAGTGTAAACATAGTTATTTATCCTGGATTTGGAAACAACCTTGATGCTTATGTGAATCCCTCTCCAGCTAGCAGTTTCACAGGGCGAAAGTGCTTGTATCCGTTAACAAATTATTTGCATATTTTAAGCCTATTCAATTGAATCCTAGTTGTATACGCTTTGTTTACACTTGGGTATTTAGTTGAAAACGCATAGAATACGCTTATATGTTCACAGCGTAAATGTAACAACCGAATACGATATGTAAACGCAAGAAGTGGAAATGCAGTATTCTTCAAAATTATAAGAAATACGTAAATACAGATACATTTGGAAACAACGTCGTGTGTAAACTCAAGAATACGCATTGCATATTCACTTTATTAAAACGATTGTATAATTAGAATATGCAAGGACATTTTCAATGTATACTTTCAAAAACAAAACTATGAATACGTTGTTTCGTTTAAGCTTGTATTTTTGTTTGTGTGTATCAGCTAGAATACGCACTCGTTTTAAGAATGAAATATTCAGGTTAAAAATATGCTTGGTACCAACATGTGTATTTTAGCGCTTTTATGATACATATATTTTTTCACTGTATTATTGTTTTTCGGGGCTGTATAATGTGGCCGGTGGGGGGTGTGTAATGGATAAAAAATTATGCATTTTTTTAATTGTTGTTTAGTACTAGTAATCAAGTGCTTAGGTCATTTTTTATAATTCATTATAGTTCTGTAAAGATATCTTTAAAAAAAATTCAACCGTGACACAGACGTAAGAACGCTTTTATTTGACAACATTTTTCATTCAACTGTTACTTTATTTTTCTTTATATAACACTAGTCCTTTAACAGTATCCGAATGTTATCATTTTCCGTTTCACGCAAGGTTCTTTGTAAATAACGTTAACTAACTGATAATTTATTTAACGCAGAACTGTCATGACTGTTTTATATTTGAGTGTCGCTATTTTGCCAGAAAAGTATAGATACATCCATTCACTAACACATCAATATGTCTAATGACAGAATAGAACAGACGGTTTAATGCCTTAACATAATTTAATTAAGGCCATGAAATCTATTGGTCGAGAGATAATATTCATGTCTGTTTAGAACTACCATGAAAATTAAATTCAATTAGCATGGTAACACAAGGTGTAGAAGTCGAAACGCAGGGTGTCGATTCATTGTCAATTGTTTATTGTTTAATTTTCCAGACTGGAGATATAATATTTTACATGATTTGTTATTCAAGACCTACCAAAAATATCAAGATGTAAATAAAAGAATAAATGAAAATTTATGCATACACAAGCATGACAATGGGAGACAAACGGTTTATAGAGACTATAGTTGAAATGATTTCATAATTGAATTAAAACAAAATAACAGTATTTAAATTAAGATAGGAAGGGCTCCATAATTAGCTGCAATCAAACATTTAAAAGGAATGGTCCAACAAGAGCATATAAAATCGGTACAAACCAAAAAAGTCAAATTTAAGGAACCGATAATTTACCTTGAAAAAGGGGGGTGGCTTGGTATTTTCATCTGGGCAGAAATCACTTTTATATTTTATAAAGGCGCCATGCCATCATAGAATTTTATTTTAATTACATGTATTAATTACATTATCTATACATGGTAGAAATCCTTCTTCTGATTTGTTTTCTTAACCTCTGTTGCAAGATTTTTTTCATCAAGACTCAGATTTTGAATGTTATTTTTTTAGGAAAAGTTAAATGATTGGTCCCTTGTGGTACATGTTGCTCTTTGCCTTACATAATTTTTTTGTATTTTATGGCCTGCCAACGAAAGTTGCAGAACATAGAGTTTTCTGATGTACCCGTTCCATGGTACTACACCCTAACCCGAATAATTCAGCCGTTACATTTCACTCCCTATGGTCATTACATTAACATTGTCCGCCATAGTTTACGAAGACGGAAATGGCTTAAATTATTCGAGTTAGTTACACCCCGCTTTCCTTAAATTTATGTTAAAGCTGATTGTTTAGAAAAACAGTAAGTCGTAGGAAAAGAGAACCAATATATGATCACGCTTTCAACTATTTTGCGTGTGTGATTTCAGACCCAGTTACATACTGCAACCTTACAAGGTTTTTATGATTAGCTCACCTGACCCAAAGGGTCATGTGTGCTATTGTCATCGTTAGCCGTCGTCCGTCGTCTGTCGTCCGTCGTCCGTTAACTTTTCTTCAAAGATCTTCTTCTCTGAAACCACTGAAGGGATTGCATTGATACTTGGTATACATGATCTTTAGGATGTCCTCTACTAAGTTTGTGAATTATATACATGTCGACCAACCAACATGGCAGCCGTTGCTAAAAATAGAACAGGGGGGTCAGACCATTGTTTTTGGCTTATAACTCGAAAAGTATAAGAGATAGAGAAAATCTGAAGCAACTTTCCGTGTTCAGCATCAAAAGCTCTACAAATCTCTCTAATGACTTGAAGTTGTGAAACGACTCCTTATAGGAGTTATTGCCCTTTAATCATCAAAATTGACCATTTTTACAGTTTTTGGATGATATCTGGAAAACCTTTAGAGCTAGAGGAAAAGTTAGCATTGCAGAATTGTTAAGCTCATTGAGATCTACAAAAATGATTTCAGGGTCTAAATTGTCAGATCAGCTGTTTAAGAGTTATTCCCCTTTTAACTGTTTTTTCCATTAATTTACACTGATTTTCAAAAATCTTCTTCTTTGAAACCCCTTAAGGGATTGCATTGATACTTGGTATACATGATCTTTAGGATGTCCTCTACCAAGTTTGTGAATTATATACATGTCGACCAACCAACATGGCCACCGTTGCTAATAATAGAACAGGGGGGTCAGACCATTGTTTTTGGCTTATAACTCAAAAAGTATAAGAGATAGAGAAAATCCGAACCAACCATCCGTGTTCAGCATCAAAAGCTCTACAAATCTCTCCATTGAGTCGAAGTTGTGAAACGACTCCTTATAGGAGTTATTGCCCTTTAATCATCAAAATTGACCATTTTTGCAGTTTTTGGACGATATCTGGAAAACTGTTAGAGCTAGAGGAAAATTTAGCACTGCAGAATTGTTAAGCTCATTGAGATTTACAAAAATGATTACAGGGTCAATATTGTCAGATCAGCCATTTAAGAGTTATTCCCCTTTAACTGTTTTTTCCATTAATTTACACTGATTTTCAAAAATCTTCTTCTCTGAAACCCTTTAAGGGATTGCATTGATACTTGGTATACTTGATCTTTAGGATGTCCTCTACCAAGTTTGTGAATTATGTACATGTCGACCAACCAACATGGCGGCCATTGCTAAAAATAGAATAGGGGGTTAGACCATTGTTTTTGGCTTGTTCAGCATCAAAAGGTCCTTACAGGAGTTATTGCCCTTTAACTGTTTTTTTTTTCTATTAATTTAAACTGATTTCCAAAATCTTCTCTGAAACCACTGAACGGATTGTTTTGCAACTTTGTATACTTGAAAGTTTGTGAAATTTATTCAAACTTTGGCATAAGAGATCAGGTGAGCGATTCAGGCTCCTGGGAGCCTCTAGTTTTGTATAGCTTCTAGTGGTCTGTGGTTTTAGTAACGGATGAAGAAGGGGTCTGGGAGTTGGAAACCCCTTTTCTCGGAAAATTGTTTAAATATTTAGTCTAGAATTTCGAAAAATGGGCCTGCAAGGGAGTCCCTTTCTAATAATACTTCCATAAACAGACAGAGGTCCTTTCTATAAATTATCTGCATAAAAGTGGTAGACATCTAATCATCACAAAAACAAACCATATAACAAACAAACAAAAACACATACTGCCACCGATCAGCAATCAGCAACGTGATCTTAAGTCGAAACGAGAGTGAACTAAGGTGCTGCTCTGATTCATCTTATCTGTAAGCGATGGTCATGAAAATTGCATAGAATACAGCTTTCATCCAACAAACGAGGATCAACTACTGACTAGTTAAAGAAAAAGTTTTTTATTAATCTTTTGTTTTTCTCTTTGTAATAATTTATTTTTTGAACTTCCATGATGATTCAAATTATGTAAGCGTTTGAGCAAATCAAAGGCGACATTAAAATCATTTGCATTTTGCCCCATCGACAAAAACTCTAATAGTTTTCAAAAATGATTAAACAGGAATTTACATGGAATTTGAATAGGAAAAGTGTCACGTTCCTCACACGTTAAAAAACCCTGATGCAGGTCTCGATAAAAGTAGGACAAGGATCCCCATGTAGGAGGCTAAATTTCCCGTCCCTACCCAATACTCCTTTTTTCAGTGGCAGTCTCCTAGCCAATTGGCCTTGTGTCCCCATTTCCTCCATCTCATCATCGTTTCACCACTTTCATGTTCATCTCCCGGAAATCGTACTGCTTGGGAGTAAACCAATAACTAACCATGATATAGAAGGAGTTCCTACAAGAGGGACATCTAACGTTCAGACTGCTATACCGCTTTATTATTGGTTAGTCGATAATTTTAACACCTCAGCAGGATTCAGTGTCTTTGATATCCAGCGTTATACAGAAAAACTGTATATTTTGAAGATAAAAATGTTCTTTAAACATTTTACCGTATTATCAGAAGCGTTTTATGATCCTGGTATTAATATAGTATTATTTTTTATTAATTGTATTGATTGTTGTTTGATGGCATCTAAATTAGAGATAAATAAATCTAAATTAAATCTGATGTCATTAAGAATTAAGTATCCATTAGATAATACAACCAAATTAAGTCTCTTCCTAGTTCTTTGAGCCGTCTAAAAAATACCTTCGAAATAAAAAAAAAATAAAAAAAATAAATAAATAACGTGCGATCTTTATTGTTCTTGTATTCATTATTCTTTTCAAGATCGTTAATATATAAATCATAATATAATGCGTTATTATCATACATAATGATGAAAGACATCAGGGTGAAGGTAAATTTTGTTTTTAATTTAATTTATATTTATATTTTTCAAATATTACCATCTAGCAAGTAAGGAATAAATCTGTTTAAAAATTCAATTTTAATATTGCGCCCAATGCATGCATTTCAATAAATATTATAATATTGTCTTCATTTCCTGATAAGTTACGATAAGAAGGGGCGATTTTGTCCTAAAAGTTCTTGTATCCTGCACCATCCCGCACAATACAAATAAATATGGCCAGCAACCTCTAAGTTTTTTCTTTAACAGCATTTTTTCTCATGGTCAGGACATTTCAGAAACCTTATTTATAAACAGGTAAAACAGAACAGCTTTAAATTACAAAACATATAATTTTACACTTCAAACTATCATAACTCCAACATTTTTTATCCGATTTTTGTTATTCTTTTAAGATTCTGTTTGTAAATTGTATGGCTAATGTGACCCTATATCTAGCTACCTGTTAACTGGTACCTGAGTCTGCAGTGACATTTACGATAACGTGGCATCGATAACTATCACGTGACGAGTAGGACAGCAAGATTAGGTGATCCACTCTGCGGTATCACAGTCGGTACACAAAGGGTATATACATTTTCTTCGGATGCCCAATGTGATATTAACAAGACTAATTGCTAATTTCAAGTTATAGCTCCTTCTTTATCATATATCTCCATGAACTAACTAACTAACTCTATTCCGGTGACGGCGAGGGCGACGGCGGCGTCTACAATTGTTAACCTTTTTGGTTAAGTATGTTTAGTGTAAAATAGTTATAGTACATCATTTATATTTGGTATGCAAATCCAAATCATCAGTGCAAATCAATTTGAAGAACATTTTATCTGTATGCTCCTGCAGTCACGGTCCACTGAATTTTGAAATTTCTTATTGATTTGCCCGATGTTAAGGTTTTTGTTTAAGTCTGTTTAATGTGAAATAGTTATGGTACATCATTGATAATGTGTTTGCAGTTGCATTAGCAGCAGTTCATATCAATTTCAAGTGGATTTTACCTAAATGCTACCCTGTGCGGGGCCGGGGAGGCGAATAGGCCCGCAGCATAGCCTAGATTGTCTTAAGAGGCAACTAAAGGTCCTGGGGTTCTGACATCGGGTCAGCGCTCAGCCCACAGAGCGACCGAGGTGTGTACCCTAGGTGGCTGAATAGGGTGGCCCTTGTACGCAGGGGTTGTAATGTCTATCATACGGAAACCCTGACTGCTGACCAAAGTGGGCCTACGTGTTTGGAGAGTGCCCTGTTACATGCACGTAAAAGATCCCTTCGTAGACCGCAAAGTAGTGCACCGCATACAGGGTTCCCACGCCAAGGAAAGCTGGAAAAGTCCTTGAATTTCATTTCAATGTTAAAAAACCTGGAAAAATCCTTGAATTTTATCAAATATCCTTGAAAAACCCTGGAATTTTGTAATATGCAGATTTGTTGACCATTTGATAAAAAAAAGGCCAAAAATGTTGGATTTTTAAAATTTTTGCAGACTATTTTAATCCTTGAAAATGACCTTAATACCCTTGAAAAGTCCTGGAAAAACCCTTGAATTTTGTGTCCAAAAAATAGTGGGAAACTTGCGCATACATTGGCTAAATAAGTTTCCGCCCCTACCCACCTCTCCCCTTTTCCTCTGGTTCTTCAAAATTTGCAATTCATTTTTCCCACCCCATCCCCATATTTCCTTTTTCATCATCATTTCATGTTCATTTTATCATCCTTTTCATGTTCATCGCCTTTAAATAATCTAAATAGCTTTGAAAAGGCGTAAAACACCAACTCACTCTTACTCATATCAATATGCTCTTGCAATCACGGTCCACTGACTGAAATTTCTAACTGATTTGGCCAATGTTAACGTTTTTGGTTAAGTTTGGTTTATGTAAACAAGTGATATTTGTTATGCAGTTGCAATAGCATCAGTACAGATCAATGCAGAGCAAATTTAACTGTATGTACCTCCAGTCACGGTCTAGTGACTTTGATATTTATACTGAATTGCCTAAATGTTAACATTTTTTCTTAGGTTTTACATCATTGATATGTTGTGTGCAGTTGCATTAGCATCAGTGCAGATCAATTTCAAGTGGATTTTATCTATATGCTCCTGCAGTCACGGTCCACTGACATTGAAATTTCTGATTTCTGATTTGGCCAATGTTAACGTTTTTGGTTAACTCTGTTTTATGTGAACAAGTAATGGTACTTAACATCATTGATATTTGGTGTACAGTTGCATTTGCATCGTAAAGCGGCCATCGCCATGGCTAAAAATAAAACATAGGGGTAAAATGCAGTTTTTTTGCAAATAACTCAAAAACGGCTACAGATATCAAAATTCTGGCAGGGGTAAAAATGATCAGCGCCTCAAGATCTACCTACCCTGAAATTTTGAAGAAAATCCAACTTCCCATGTAGGAGTTATTGCCCTTTTTGTGGATTTTTTGCAAATTTTGCACCTGTTTAGCTCAATATCTTGAAATTATACTAGATATTTGAGAAATTTAAATTGCATGTTGTTAAGCACATCAAGACCTACAAAAAATGTAATAGGGTCAACGTTGTAGGACCTTTCGTTTTAGGAGTTATTGCCCTTAGAACGTCAAAATTTTGCATTTTAACAGCATTTCCTCATTACATTGAAAACATTAACTCCTCTGACACTTTAAGTCCAATTGGAACCAAACTTGATATCATTGTTTATTAGCATTAGGTGTATAGAACTGATGTGGGGATTTTTGATTGGTCGTAAAACATGGCCGCTGTGGCTAAAAATAGAACATAGGGGTAAATGGCAGTTTTTTGCAAATAACTCTAAAACGGTGACAGATTTTAAAATTTTGATAGGAAACAAAAGTGATCAGCACCTGAAGATCTACCTTCCCTGAAATTTTGAAGAAAATCCAGCAACCCATGTAGGAGTTATTGCTCTTTTTGAGGATTTTTTGCAAATTTTGCACCTGTTTAGCTCAATATTTTAAAAACTATACAAGATATTTGAGAAATTTAAATTGCATGTTGTTAAGCACATCAAGATCTACAAAATATGTAATATGGTCAACGTTGTAGGACCTTTCCTTTGAGGAGTTATTGCCCTTAGAACGTCCAAATTGAGCATTTAATAAGCATTTCCTCATTACATTGAAAACGTTAACTCCTCTGACACTTAAAGTCCAATTGGAACCAAACTTGGTATTGTTGTTTATTAGCATTAGGTGTATAGAACTGATGTTGGGATTTTTGATTGGTTGTAAAACATGGCTGCTGTGGCTAAAAATAGAACATTAGGTTAAACTGCATTTTTTTGCTAATAACTCAAAAAGGGTGACAGATTTTTAGATTTTGATTGAGAACAAAAGTGATCAGCACCTTAAGATCCACCATATTGTGAGATGACCCCCTTATTAATCTTATGACCCTTTCAACATCAAAAAGATTTTGCCTAATAACCTTTACTTCAGGCACATATGTCAGGTGAGCGATTCAGGCTCCTGGGAGCCTCTTGTTTCATGTGCCGTCCACTGCCTGGCCCTTACCTAGAATACTACTAAAACAGATTGTTATATTTCTGTCTTTAGTTTTCAAATGACAAAACAGCTATATCTGTAGAAGTCTGCTAAATTGATATTCAACTAAAATGGTTTTGATAAGGTTTACATTTAATATAAGATAAACCAGAATCCAGTAATCTATAAAGGATAAACTTTTAGCTTCTTTTTTTGAAGTGGGGGGGTGCTTGCATCCAGTTCAAAAATACATTCGCGGATAAATTGTTCCTGGTTGGACATTTGGAAATTATAAATATTTCTTTTCAATTCAAATAAATTGTGTCCATAGCATGCACATTGATCATCCTCATCTTAATATATACGTTAAGGACCAAAGATTTTCAACTGTTTTTTTTTTCTCTCGTACATGTCGTATAGAAGCAAATAAATTTATTCAAAACCCTTCATTGTCATAAAAGACTTTGAAAAAATGTTGATATTCCCTAACTCTTGTCCAAGTGTATAGATTAATTATTGCGACTCTAAAGTTATCACTGGGTCCAGTTTTCACAAGTGTTTAATCTGTCCTTGATTATATAACAGCCACATAGTGTTAATTGAACAGTGATCTATATATCCTTATCGCACCACGGTGTTAATTTATAACAGAAATTCCTAATCAAGGCATCTTTAATAAACGTCTTCATTGTATAATTATGTTGATACGCTCACTATGGAAGAATAAATTTATATTATTTTGTGATGAATACTTTTTTCTTATTCGTTGAAAAAAAATTACAATTTATTACAAAAAAGATGTACCGCTATCTTATGCAACTTTTATTAATTATGATAAACATTTTTACCCGTGAAGATTTAAAAATTAGTACGCGTCAAACTATTTGAAAAATATCTTTGACTTTGACTATATTTAAATGCATTGTTTATAAAATTTGTATGAATATTCTATAAGCATCAACATTCAGTAATGGCATATGGATATGCCGATTCTAAATATCTTCTTATTTGCTGCATGGTCTGTGATAAAAGTCAAAAGCTCAGAAAAACAAAGTGTGGAAAACGTCACATGTAATTTTTTTTCAGTTGCTTATTCAAGATGTTAACATTCATTTATTTGATTTGATTTATAAATTAAACAAGGGATGAATGCAAATTTTTGTGAAGAAATTAAACAGTATTGTAGGTTTTCAAGGAATTACTTAAATCACTTTTCATTCAATAACCAATTTTAAACATAGCAAACGGAATCACATAATGTACATTTTAATGCAAAAAAGGCTTCAAAACGCTGGAAACAGCCCACGTATGTTAATTTCTTCTTGCGGATACGTTTGATATGCACAGCGTATTATTGTTTTTTCTTTTTACAAATGAAAACAAAAGAAAACAGAAAATATGTAAGCGTATTTATTTTTATAAATATGCAAAACAAACGCATCCATATTCTGGTGTTTTCAAGGTTATTACGAATAATAAAGAAACTATGGAGCGTATTCAAAATATTCTGTAATTTGAGTATCCGTTACGTATACAGAGAATAAATGTGCGTATTCTTGATTTTTATATTACGCAATAATACTTTTCGGCATATTTTCTGCGTATTCATAATGTTTGTATACGCTGAAATAGGTTCACTGTCTATACTGCGTATTTCAAAGTGTTACGTTAACGTAGCGAAAACGCAGATGTGTTTCAGATTGATACAAGCATTTTCGCCCTGTGTTTGCGAGTGTGGCCTATGCAGCGGCCCCCATTGAGCCTACTCTTATCGAACTCTACAAAGCGGTCACTAACATGCATGAAGTATTGCTCTCCACATACACTTGCCAACCTATTTTTGTTCCTTGCGAAGGACTTGCATGGATCTATGAGACCATCCTTGCAAATGGTGTAAAGAGAGAGTTGGAAAATTGGTTAAGAAATTTTCACCATGGACAAAGATTGAACCACGAACCTTTGTGTTAGTAGCTTGATGCAACATGAGAATGATTTAAAACTTGGTAGGATAGTTCAGTATGACAAACTACGCCCTTAGTGACTTTCAGATCTGTCATACTTCTACTCTCTGTTTGGGACTAATTTACGTAAAAATTTCCCTCAAGCTTTTCTCAGAAATTTGTACATGAGAATGATTTGAAACTTGGTATCATGGTTAAGTATACCAATGTCTTAAGTGACTTTAAGACCTGTTGGACTTCTTCTTTCTGTTTAAGGTCAGTGGGAGCATTTATGTCCCATTTACACACTCCTTCTTTATTATTAAATTAACATTAGGATTAACATTTATAAGTGACCTGATTCACTTTATTTCTGTCTGTCCACAATGAAAACCTCAGCTCATGAAGTGAGTGAATACTCAAAGTCTCTGCTTGTCATCTGCATCTATATCCACTTCAAAGGGAACGGTGAAAGTCAATATTTGTTTACTGACAAGTGTCACATCAACCATATTGGTATTGTAGATGCACTTAGTGATGCAAAGCATGATGCATGCTTAATGGATATGTGTTGCCACATACGTTTTCCACATGGATGACCCTCTTACTGAAGAATGGTTAATGTCCACTACCACTTACTGACAGTTGCCAAATCATGAATGACTTTGGTTAAGGTCCACAACCCAGGTTATACACATTGGAGGTCAATAATATTTAAAGAACGGGAGGGCCATCCTGTGACTCATAGGCACATTTTCAAGTTCTTGTTAGATATATGGAACCTTGGAATTTTTATTTTTTAATATTCAGCATGGCAGTCTATAATGGGTTGCATGTGGCAAATATGCTTTGTCAGTCAACCATAGGATGCAAGTGTCAAAAGCTATAGACTGTCCATATTTAGCCCAAGAAGTACAGGGTTCAACATTTCATTGTGCAATGCAGGGCCAGACTTTGATTGGTCTTGTTTATTTGATCTCACAGAACAGAGGATTATTCTATCCAAACCAACATTTTGACATCACAATGGTTTAGAAATTTGGGGTTAAAAGAGCAAAAAATGCAACAATGATTTTATTTTTTATAATCTACTTGATTCCTTGTATAAATATGCATAGAAACTCCACCATAAAATGCATGTGTCAATAAGTTTGTAAGTGCACCATAGGCTGCATGTGTCCAAATCAATAGACTATCCTTATTGGGCCTCTAAGGTACAATTTTCAAAATGTTATTTAAAGTTGGAACAATATAGTTTTTAAGCAAGACACTTGAACTAATTTTCAGACAAGTGGGAAAGACACAAAGATGAAGAAACTGAACAAATCTCATCTTCGAACTGTACAAATTCTTGATGACATGGATACAAATAAAGTTAACTGTTTACAAAAATTTATAGACAGCAAACCGCTTGTGGATTGGTTGAGAGAAATGATGTCAGGTAGGCCTAGCTCATTATTGGAAAGGATATTTATTCAAAAATTATAGCAATACTGTGAAAACCACATTATCATATTATCAATAATGGGAAACCAATTTTAGTGGAAAATCCAAAATAAGAATCTCATGAAGTGTTGATTTTATATTGATTCATTCTAGATGTATTTGAAAACCACAAAATAAAAAATCCAGCTTAATGTTTTATTTTTGGGGGAAACCTTAAATATAAAAATGAATCCAGAGTGTAGTCTGTGGTGTGTTCTTCAATTGTACCTCAAGATTTAGTCATACCTTGTTAGCTCACTTGGTATCCGTCGTTTTTATACGACCGCAAAAAATTTGCGGACGTATTATGGTATGATGCTGTCGTCGTCGTCGTCGTCGTCGTTGTCGTCGTCGTTGTCTGTTAACTTTTTAGTGTTTCCACAATAACTTTAGTTCCAGTTATCCGATTGCTATGAAACTTTACAATGATGTTCCTTACCATAAAAGGATGCATGGGATTGATTTTGGGGGTCCCCCCATTTTTCGTTTAGAAATTAGGGGCCAAAAAAGGGCCAAAAATACTACTTTTTTGTTTGTTTCCACAATAACTTTAGTTCTAGTTATCCAATTGCTATGAAATTTGACAGTGATGTTCCTTACCATACAAGGATGAATGGGATTGATTTTGGGGGTCCCCCCTTTTTTTGTTTTGAAATTAGGGGCCCAAAAGGGGAAACAAATTCAAATATTTAACTTGTTTCCACCATAACTTTGGTCCTAGTTGGCCTATTGCTGTGAAATTTGTCAAGAATGTTTCTTACAATAAAAGAATGAACCTGATGAATTTTTGCGCCCCCCTTTTTCTCTGTTGTGTAATTAGGGGCCAAAAGGGGCCAAAATAAAAACTTTTTTATTTGTGGTCTGATTTTGAAATTTTTTTTTACATGTTTGTTCTTGTCAAATAGCGGATACAAAATTAAGAATTAATTTTTGCGACCCCCCCTTTTTCCCCCTATTACGTAATTAGGGGCCAAACGGGGCCAAAATCGAAACTTTTTTATTTGTGGTCCGATTTTGAAATTTTTTTTTGCAAGTTTATTTTTGTCAAGAAGCGAATCCAAATTTGAGAATTTATTTTTGCGCCCCCCACCCCTTTTTCACCTGTTGCGTAATAAGGGGCCAAAAGGGGCCGAAATTGAAACTTTTTTATTTCTGGTCCGATTTTGAAAAATTTTTTTGCATGTTTGTTCTTGTCAAATAGCGGATACTAAATTAAGAATTAATTTTTGCGACCCCCCCTTTTCCCCTTATTACGTAATTAGGGGCCAAATGGGGCCGAAATTGAAACTTTTTTATTTCTGGTCCGATTTTGAAAATTTTTTTTGCATGTTTGTTCTTGTCAAATAGCGAATACAAAATTAGGAATTAATTTTTGCGACCCCCCCCTTTTTTCCCCTATTACATAATTAGGGGCCAAATGGGGTTTTTTTATTTGTGGTCCGATTTTGAAATTTTTTTTTGCAAATTTATTCTTGTCAGGTAGCGATTCTAAATTTAAGAATAAATTTTTTTGGGCTGTAATCATAATTTTAAAAAAAATCTGGTTCGATTTTAAATTTTTTCCCCAAACATTATTCTTTTAAAGAGTAGAATACAACATTCAAAATTTATATTTTTAGCCCCTGGGTTGAAAGTCCATCAGAGAAGCATGTGTCAAAAACCTTTGTCAGTCCACCATGGGCTGCATGTGTCCAGAACAATAGACTATCCATATTAGGCCTAAAACGTACAGGGTTCAACATGTTGCGGTCGTATCATGCTGCGCTCGGCGAAGCTTTTTATTGAAAATCTTCTCCTCCGAAACAACTGAAGAGATTGCTTTGAAACTTTGCACACTTCATCTATGGGATGTCCTCTACCAAGATTGCACAAATGGTGACGGCCATCCAAACAACATGGCCGCCGTTACTAAAAATAGACCAGGAGGGTCAGACTATTGTTTTTGGCTTGAAAATCAAAAAGTATAAGAGATAGATGAAATCTGATGCCATGCTGCTGCTTCAGCATCAAAAGCTCGACAAAAGTCTCCATTGAGTTGAAGTTGTCAGATGACCCCTTATAGGAGTTACGGCCCCTTAAAGGTGAAAAATAGCATTTTTTCATGTTTTTGGCTTATAAAATGAAAACTTTGACAGATAGAGAAAAGTTGTTGCTTGCTTAAATGTTCAGCTCATTTAGCCCTACAAAAGTCTCCATAGGGTTGAAGTTTTCAGATAACCCCTTAAAGGGGTTACAGTCCCTAAAATAACGTTTTTTCATATTTTTGGCCTATGGAATGAAAACTATAGCAGATAGAGAGAAGCTGTTGCTTGCTTAAATGTTCAGCTTATTTAGCTCTAAAAAGTCTCCATAGGGTTGAAGTTGTCAGATAACTCCTTAAAGGGGTTACAGCCCAATAATAACGTTTTTTCATATTTTTGGCCTATGGAATAAAAACTATAGCAGATAGAGAGAAGCTGTTGCTTTCTTAAATGTTGAGTCCATTTAGCTCTACAAAAGTCTTCATAGGGTGATAGTTGTCAGACAACCCCTTATAGGGGTTACGGCCCCTTAAAGGTGAAAAATAGCATTTTTTTATGTTTTTGGCTTATAGAATGAAAACTATGACAGATAGAGAAAAGTTGTTGCTTGCTTAAATGTTCAGCTCATTTAGCCCTACAAAAGTCTCCATAGGGTTGAAGTTGTCAGATAACTCCTTAAAGGGGTTACAGCCCAATAATAACGTTTTTTTTATATTTTTGGCCTATGGAATAAAAACCATAGCAGATAGAGAGAAGCTGTTGCTTTCTTAAATGTTGAGTCCATTTAGCTCTACAAAAGTCTTCATAGGGTGATAGTTGTCAGACAACCCCTTATAGGGGTTACGGCCTTTAAAATAACGTTTTTTCATGTTTTTGGCCTTTAAAATGAAAACTATAGCAGATAGAGAAAAGCTGTTGCTTGCTTAAATGTTCAGTTCATTTAGCGTTACAAAAGTTTTCTTAGGGTCGAAGTTGTCAGATGACCCTTATAGGGGTTATGGCCCCTAAACTAATATTTTTTTCATGATTTGGGCCTATGGCTACAGAATGAAACTATAGTAGATGGAGAAAAGCTGTTACTTGCTTAAATGTTAAGCTCATTTTGCTTTAGAAAAGTTTTTCTAGCGTCGACATCAAGACCAGGTGAGCGATTCAGGCTCCTGGGAGCCTCTTGTATTTATTTTGCTCTAAACCTATCAAAAGTTGTTTTTTTTTTATAAAACTGTTACTTTAAATCAATAAGTTTTATTTTTAATGGTGTTTTTAAACCAGATGGAATATTAAAAATCTGTTTGTATTTTATTCTTATGGTTTCCCCCAAAATAGATACTTACAAGATGTATCATTCAAAGAAAGAGTTTTGAAAATCATACTTACCATTTTCAAAATTTTGCAAAAAAAAAAAGGGTAATAATCCAAATTCAATTATGAGAAAAATTTTAAACTTCATTATATCTCAATGAAAATTGGTTTTTAAGGTAATTGAGGTATGCAGAGTTCATTTCAGGTATGGAACGACCATCATTTTTGAAATTTTCGAAATGACCCCCTTTTTCAGTGAAAAAAATAAACTTGGCGCGATTCTAAAAAAAATATATATTTAGGGGTTTTGAAGAATGGCAAAGTGAGACGCGCTGTCGAAAATGTCGAAAAATTCAAAATGGCCACCACTTCCGGTAAAAATTAAACATGCCGGGATTTTAATGAAAATTGATATTTAGGGGTTTTAAAGGATGTTTAATTGACGCGTTGTTGAAAATGTTGAGAAAAATTCAAAATGGACGCCACTTCCGGTAAAATTAAACTTGATCGGATTTGAACGAAAATTGAAATTTATGGGTTTTGAAGGGTGATAAAATGACACTCATTGTTGAAAATGTCGAAAAATTATAAGTGGCCGCCACTTCCGGTAAATAAATCTGGCTTGGATTTTAATATTTTTGATATTTATATTTTTACAGATGGTGGATTACAAGAGCTGAAAACGTTTGTAGACCTTGCCTACATATCTACTGGTGATGATCCAATGTCTATTGCTAAGATTCGCTGTCTACAGTCTGCTGCCATTGGATATGCTCCTCTGATCTTTAACCTTGACAATAGCTGTGGCTATAAAGAATTCTTGGATCGCTGCCAAGAAGTTTGGAACTCTCTGAATTCGAATCCAAATCTTCCACAAGAAATTGTAAGAAATTAGTTTAGAATTTTTTGTACATAGCCCAGCATTGATTGGCATAAGATGATGTGCTTTGACTTTAAGAGTCAAGTGAGCTATTGCCATTACTTGGCAATTCCATCGTCCTTTGTACATCAACTTCACAGTGCATTAAGACAGAATATGACTGTATTCAGCCCTAAAACTCTTTCCTTCAACCAGATGTGAAATATGATCCCTAAAGATCAATTAGGTAATAAATTAGTGAAAGTTAAAGATATTTGTGTTTTAATTGATATGGGTTGAAATGTCTTAGGGACCAAAAGGGGCGAAATCCTGGGATGAAAGTTTCAAGGCAAAAGTCCTAGGGCGAGCCGGTGTCACAGCTTCAATTTTTTATACCCCCCGCTTGAAAAGTGGGGGGTATATAGTTAAAGGGGTGTCCGTCCATCCTTCTGTCCATCCATCCGTCCTTCCATTACACTTCAGGGTACCCATCTCTTATCTGCAACTCCTCCTAAACCCGTAGATAGATTTTCCTGAAACTTGCATACAATCTTTGTGACATAATGTAGATGAGCACCTACTATTTTAAAATTTGATCAGAATGATTTTTGGGGTTTCCCATGGCAAAACATGGACTTAGCCATTTGACTACATGGGGGAACCCATCTCTTAACCGCAACTCGAATTCAAGATGTAAATCCAAGATTGATATCAGAAACAATTGGATTCAGTCATTTCTTTAATCTCTAACTCTGGAGGATATATCGAAGGTATCAATTTACCAAACAAAGCATTGTTGGCAGAGAAGACATCATCATTAAATATATGAAAGTGAGTTTAAAGGACCTTGCTTCTTTTATCTTCTTGTTCTTTACAAGTTCTTGAAGAAATTCAGTCTCATAAGAGTATAAAAACAAGTCAGCAAGATGAGGAGCACAATTAGTTTCAGTTCAATGCCAATTTGTTGTTGAAAATCTCTCCTCCAAAGTCCAAATGTGACAAATATGTTGTCAATAAGGAAATCAAGCATACTGCAAATTTGGTCAAATGCGTAAAAATTTTATCTTAAAAAAATGTTTTGGAAAAAAATGTTGAATTATAACCTAAAATAAAAAAAGTTCCTGGAATTTGAAAAAAAGCCTTTTCAAGAAGTTTTTTCAGGCGATACTTATTTTTTTTTTGTTTGGCAATGTGGTGTATAAGGTTAAAAAAAAATGAAAGTTTTCAAAGAATTAACCTCAGAAAATGACGAGGATTTAAAATTATCGTGTAAATTTTTTGAGTTCTTTAAAATCCACATATGATTGATTCTACTTCAATTATAAATAGTGACACACTCACTGTATGCATGTTGTCCCTCTTTGACAGCAGACAAGATCTTAGTAAGTTGAACATGATGATGATCCAGCAATGTACCTTTCTTTGTATGGATTTTTGTGAAGTTTAGGTATCCAGTACATGGTTTATGGTTTGCTATGATCTCATCTTTGTCAAATGAAGTCTATTTGTATGTCATGTATGTAGCACTAATGGAAGAATTACATTCAATGCTCTTTAATCAGACAGTTGTAGTAATGTGCTTTACATACACAAACTATATTATTGGAAGCCTTGTCTGCTGGTGTGACAACATACCTTTCATGTAAGGAAGAGAGACATTCGAGAGCTTCATGATCTCTAAACATGTAACAAGGCAGATGGTTAACACATTTCGGAAGTTTGTCTATTTGGCTGTGTACAAAAGATTGGATAGGTTGTACCCAGTCGGACAGTAATTCAAGCTCTGGCTTGCATGGTCCACCTCCCGCTTAACTTGAAAATTTATGTCAAACTTTTCTCAGAAACTGTACATGGGAATGATTTGAAATTTGGCAGGATGGTTTAGTAAGACACACTCTATGTACTAAGCAAATATCAGACCTTTCAGACTATTACTTCCTATTTGAGGTTTGACTGACATGAAAATTGATGTTAAAATTTCCATAAAAATGTTCTCAGAAACTGTATATGAGAAACTGTTCTCAGAAACCATTCATGTGAATAATTTGAAACTTGGTAGGATGGTTCAGTATGCCAAACTTTACATTCTTTTAAAACAACCTTAAAACCTGTTCTTTATTTTCCCAAAATTGTGCGCTTAACCTGCGTCCCCAAAGGGGAAAGCAGTTGTAGTAGTCGGGTCATTCTGTCCATCCATCTGTCTGTCCGTCCGTCACACTATAGGGGTCCTTATCTTGTGTAATCTCAATCTCAAAAACCAAACACAGGATCTTTCTGTGCAGTTACAATTATAGTCCCTGTTAATTTCTTTCTTTTTTTCCCCATATACTATTAACACAAGAATAGAGCGGGAATAAAGCGTGGATGATTTGACGTGTTATAACATTGTAATACTTTTACAGGAAGACACATGTCATGATTTGGAATGGCTGAAGATAGTTGAACAGTCACATGGTTCAGTTGAAGTGACATCTCTTGCACAAGCTGAAGCTATCAATGCTAATGGAATATACAACATCAAATGTACAACTAAAGACTTGGCAAAGCTTGAATATAATCAGAGTCAGTTGGTATGTTTATAGAGCCACAGTACAATGCTACACTTTGATGGATTGATGACTGATTGGTGATGGATTAATGAATGTTTAATGACAGATAGTTGACAGATAGGCAAGATCTAAAAAATAAGCTATGGATCCAGTTTTTTGAGTGATTGGGTCAATTGGTTTATAATCAGAAAACTCTTTGGGGAAACAAACTTTAATGTAAAGCCTAATCTTTCCAATTTACACTGCTGTCCTATGAATAAAGAACCATTTTCATGTTAAGATATGAAAATAGAATGAGTTCAAATATTACAACAATCTAGTCATATAACACATTACCGTGGTGATTGAAGTATGTCTTGTACATCATGTACATACGTAGTAATCTGACCAACTTGCAAAATATTTATCATAAAATACATGTATTACAGTCTCAATAACTTTTCACTCAACTTGCCGTTAATAAAAGCATGTAACTGTTTGGGGCCAGCGGGGGCATCCGTGTCCCATGGACACATTTTTTTCTTTATTTCGTTTTGAAATTAAGGGCCCAAAGGGGCAAAAAAATATAAATATTGTATTTGTTTCCACTATAACTTTAGTCCTAGTTGGCCTACTGCTGTGAAATTTGTCAAGAATGTTTCTTACAATAAAAGATTGAACCTGATGAATTTTTGCGCCGTCCCTTTTTCCCGTTATGTAATTTGGGGTCAAAAGGGGCCAAAATCGAAACTTTTTTATTTGTGGTACAATTTTGAACATTTTTTTGCAGGTTAATGTTCTTGTCAAATAGCAGATACAAAATTGAGAATTAATTTTTGTGACCCCCCCCTTTTTTCCACTACAGCTGATTCCTCTTTTTAGCATAACCAATTTGTCAGAGAATTTTATGCAATTAACCAAATGACCCCAGAAAATACAAAGAATTAATATATTTTTTCTAATTATCAAATGTGTTAAGTAATTAGAACACCCATGTGACACTTTTATTGTATCCTAATGCTTATATAAAATAATGTGACATAAATGAAGGTTTTACATAAATGTAAAAACATGTTTTGATAACTTTTACCAAACACACTTCAAAGACCTTGTTTAGAAAACAAATATGATTTTGACAGGTATCAAGGTGATTTTTGAAAATTTTAAGTCAATTAACAGGATTTTTGTACTTTTTCTCAGATTTTCAATGCAATTAAATGAAATTTTTAACAAAAGGTGTTTTAAAATCATATTCAATAAAGAGGATTATTCTAATAAGAGTAAGTCGATTAAGTGGAATTCACTGTATTACATAATTAGTGGCAAAAAGGGGCCAAAATCGATACTTTTTTATTTGTACAGGGTTCAACATGTTGCGATTGTATCATGCTGCCCTCTGAGCGAATGTTTCTATTTCCCACTGTTCTTGTTGGTGTTAACTGGTTTTGTTTCTGCCCTTTTTAGCTCACCTGGCGTCGTTATCTGTCGTTGTCTGTCGTCTGTCGTCGTCTGTTAACAATTTTCAAAAATCTTCTCCTCTGAAACTACTGAACAGAATTTAATGAAACTTGGTATGAATGATCCTTAGGGTGTCCTGCACCAAACTTGTGTTTCCATTTTTGATCCGCCAAAAAACATGGCCACCGTTACTAAAAATAGACCAGGGGGGGTCAGACTACTGTTTTTGGCTCGTTAATCAAAAAGTATAAGAGATAGATTAAATCTGATGCCACCCTACTGCTTCAGCATCAAAAGTTCTACAAAAGTCTCCATTTGGTCGAAGTTGTCAGATGATCCCTTATAGGGGTTACAGCCCCTTAAAGGTGAAAAATAGTGTTTTTTCATGATTTTGGGTTATAGAATGAAAACTATTGCAGATAGAGAAAAGCTGTTGCTTGCTTTAATGTTCAGCTCGTTTAGCTCTAAAAAAGTCTCCATAGGGTCAAAGTTGTCAGATGACCCCTTATAGGGGTTACAGCCCCTTGAAGGCAAAAAATAGTGTTTTTGGCCTATAGAATGAAAACTATTACAGATAGAGAAAAGCTGTTGCTTGCTTAAATGTTCAACTCATTTAGCTCTACAAAAGTTGTCATAGGGTCGAAGTTGTCAGATGACCCCTTATAGGGGTAACAGCCCCTTAAAGGCGAAAAATAGTGTTTTTGGCCTATAGAATAAAAACTATTGCAGATAGAGTAAAGCTGTTGCTTGCTTAAACGTTCAGCTCATTTAGCTCTACAAAAGCATTCATAGGGTTAAAGTTGTCAGATGACCCCTTATAGGGATTACAGCCCCTAAATTAACATTTTTAACTATAGAAGATAAAGAAAAGTGGTTGCTTGCTTAAATGTACAGTTCATCGATTAAGCTCTTAACAAAAGTCTTTAAAGAGTCAAAGTGTCCAGACGACCCTTAAAATATCATTTTGCAAGTTTTTGGCCTACACAATGAAATCTATTGCTGAAAGAGAAAAGCTATTGCTTGCTTAAATGTTCAGCTTATTTAGCTCTACAAAGTTCTTCATAGGGTTGACATCAAGACCAGGTGAGCGATTAAGGCTCCTGGGAGCCTCTTGTTATTTATTGTCATCGTTAAGTGTCCGTCGTCCGTCTGTTAACTTTTCTTCAAACATCTTCTTCTCTGAAACCACTTCTTCTAACAACTGAAATATTTCGCCATATGCTACCTAACTCTGTCAATATTCTAGTTGGGTGACAGTTTTGTTTCAATGTACTGTTAGATACACAATACATTCAAGGTTAATACTGTAATTATTAGATCAAAACTGACCGATGTATATATTTATTTTATTCTCAAGTCCATATGCTATTCAGACTTGACATATATGTTCACTTTAATTTACTACACATTTTTTTTTACTATATCTAAATCTTTTTCAATATTTAATAAATATCGACTTTTCAGGAATTATCAGATGTGCTTCACTTGAAAGTAATTGAGAGCCAAGAGAACAAGACCCTCCATAGAAATTATACCTATGCACAACTGCATGATTTACAGTCAAGACTGATGCTTGTAGCAGGAAAAGCAGAAATGGGCAAAGATGATGTTGATAGATTTATTTTGGTAAGGGTCATATGAGGTTTTTTAGCTCACCTGGCCAAAGGCCATGTGAGCTATTGCCATCACTTGGCGTCCGTCGTCGTCCGTCGTCGTCGTCCGTCATCGTCGTCGTTAACTTTTCTTCAAACTTCTTCTCCTCTGAAACGGCTGCACAGATTCAAACCAAATTTGGTCTGGTGGTACTTTAGGGTATCCCCCACAGAACTGATGTGGGGATTTTTTGATTCGTCGAAAAACATGGCCGCCGTTGCTAAAAATAGACCAGGGGGGTCAGACTACTGTTTTTGGCTTGTAAATCAAAAAGTATAAGAGATAGATGAAATCTGATGCCACGCTACTGCTTCAGCATCAAAAGCTCTACAAAAGTCTCCATTGAGTCGAAGTTGTCAGATGACCCCTTATGGGAGTTACGGCCCCTTAAAGGTGAAAAATAGCATTTTTTCATGTTTTTGGCCTATGGAATGAAAACTATTGCAGATAGAGAGAAGCTGTTGCTTGCTTAAATGTTCAGCTCATTTAGCTCTACAAAAGTCTCCATAAGGTCAAAGTTGTCAGATGACCCCTTATAGGGGTTATGGCCCCTTAAAGGCAAAACATAGAGTTTTTGGCCTATAGAATGAAAACTATTGCAGATAGAGAAAAGCTGTTGCTTGCTTAAATGTTCAGCTCCTTTAGCTCTACACAAGCCTCCATAGGGTCGAAGTTGTCAGATGACCCCTTATAGGGGTTACGGCCCCTTAAAGGCAAAAAATAGTGTTTTTGGCCTATAGAATGAAAACTATTGCAGATAGAGAAAAGCTGTTGCTTGCTTAAATGTTCAGCTCATTTAGCTCTACAAAAGCCTCCATAGGGTCAAAGTTGTCAGATGACCCCTTATAGGGGTTATGGCCCCTTAAAGGCAAAAAATAGTGTTTTTGTCCTATAGAATGAAAACTATTGCAGATAGAGAAAAGCTGTTGCTTGCTTAAATGTTCAGCTCATTTAGCTCTACAAAAGTCTCCTATGGTCGAAGTTGTCAGATGACCCTCTATAGGGGTTATAGCCCCTTAAAGGCAAAAAATAGTGTTTTTGGCCTATGGAATGAAAACTATTGAAGATAGAGAAAAGTTGTTGCTTGCTTAAATGTTCAGCTCATTTAGCTCTACAAAAGTTTCCATAGGGTCAAAGTTGCCAGATGACCCCTTATAGTGGTTACGGCCCCTTAAAGGCAAAAAATAGTGTTTTTGGCCTAAAGAAAGAAAACTTTTGCAGATAGAGAAAAGATGTTGCTTGCTTAAATGTTCAGCTTAATTAGCTCTTCAAAAGTCTTTTTAGTGTCGAAGTTGTCAGATGACCCCTTTAAGGTGGGACGTTACGTTAAAAACGACGTTATCGATAAAATTTACCCGTACACTGAAAAATCCGTCTGAACGTCGTGAAAAGCAACGTCAATTTTAGTTAGATTCTATTGCGTTTTTCACGTATAGACAATGTTCACGAGTCCGTACCTTAAAAACGAAGTCCGTGACATATCCTTTATTTTACATGAATGCATCGCAAATTTTCCAAGGAATATTATATTAGTTTTTGGTCAAAATTTGGATATCGTTAGTCCATTTTTGTGTGTAAAAAGTAAAAATAAATGGTGGTGAAACTCTTTTTTTCCTATATGTCTTTGTTAATTTTCCGCCAAAAATGCAGTTTTCGAATGCATTTATTTGAAAAACGAGGTCCGTGACCCCCATTTTTTATTTCATATATGGATGTATATAACTAAGAACTATGTGTCTACCTATTTTCATTAAAATCTGGATATATGCCATTTGGTATCGTCCCACCTTAAGGGGTGATGGCCCTTTAAAGGTGAAAAATAGTGTTTTTTGTTTTGGAATGAAAACTATTGCAGATAGAGAAAAGCTTTTTATTGCTTAAACATTCAGCTCTTTTAGCTATACAAAAGTCTTCAAAGGGTTGACATTAAGACCAGGTGAGCGATTCAGGCTCCTGGGAGCCTCTTGTTTTTTGCTCTGCAGCTCTGTTCTTTTTGTTTGGATAAACTGCAATTCAGCTTTTCTTAAACTTGACAGGCATGATGAGCCATCATTAGGAAAAAAAACAAATATAAATAAAATTTTTATGAAAAACAAAGTAAATGGACCAGGAATAAAACGTAAAAGAATCAAACAGTCAGAGATCCCACTTGTACAAGTAAACAGATTTTAACTTCTATAGGTAAACTTTTAAGAGTTAAAATTGTCTCCCTTATTTTGACTTTCACTAATTTACTTGTACAAGTAAAATGATAGAAAATCATTCTTTTCTTAATTATCTTTTCTAGTCATGCAATTTACTTTCATTCATGATTATTTATATGGCTGATAGTATTAGCAACCTTTACCAGACTGAGATTATCTGTTATCTTCAGTTAATTGAGAAATAATCAACATTTATTGTCCCAAGAGGGCAATTTTCAAAGGCCGTGTGCACCATGAAGACAGCCATGCGCATCAGAAATTTTTAATGGACCATGTAAACATTTAAAGAAAATTATCAGTTTGATTGTAAAAATATTGTGTAACAAGTAAAATGAGCTCAAAGTTTTTCAAATTTACTTGTATAGGTAAATTTTTGCTCAGAGAAAAATACTTTACTTAAACAAGTAAATTTTTTTTTACCTAAAGAAGTAAAATTCTGTTTACTTGTTTAAGTGGGATCTCTGACTGTCAAATAGATATTAAATAGATATAACAACATTAACTTAAAACTCAGGCACAATAATTATCATGAAAAGACCTTGAACTTCTGCTTTGAAAGGGAAATCAAATGCAGCTCACTTTATTTCATGAAAACTAGATTAAATATAATCATGAGGCACACTCAAACAGATCATGACATCTTGAGAATTATCATACACCAGTTGTACATACAATTCATTTTTTTTCTAGATTTTGGATTCAGTTGTTAGACTCTGTAATGTATTCATCAAGTTGCTGTCTTCTGGTTGTGTCCTGTTCTCCAAATTTAAAGTGAAAGTGCGCTGTGACCCAGAAACAAGAGTCTGTGTTTTTGTTAGTTTTGGAGAAGGTGATACCAAAAGAACGATAAGAGGAAACATTGATGAGAGGAACAAAGATGTAAGCTATTTTGTTCCACGCATTGCCAAATTTATGGAAAATTGCCATCAGAAATGGTTGGATTTCATTGATGACAAAAGAGAGGAGTTTTACATCTTGAATTATTTTACTATTGAGCAAATGGTGATTTTACAGCAAGAGCTTGTTAAAATGGGGTTTGATGATGAGCCTTCTGTTTTAGTGTATCCAATGCTTTCAACAATTAAGCAAGGATGCACAAAAAATGATCTTATCGATGCCATGGAAGAGGCTAGGGAAGAATTGTCAATGATGAAAGTAGAAGGAAGTAGTGAGGGACAAGAAACTGAACAGCCTATTGAAGACAAGGAAACCTTAAAAGTTAAGTTCATACAAGAACTCATGGATGCTGGCAACTCAAAAGCACTGGCAATAGAAGCTCTGAATCACTGTTGCCCTGATCAAATTGAAGAAGGTAAGGTATACTAATAAATAGGGAGCGCTCTATAGTTTTCACATTGTTGGTATGTCCATCCATAATATTTTTTTGGTCAGCAAATAAAAGTTACAGAAGGCAAGACATAGTTAGTGCTTTAATTTCTTGCTGCAGTGGAGTAAACTTTTTGTAAGGCTTTTGTTTGAAATGAATTATTTGATTTGATAAGTATATTACCTAGGCATCATATTTATTTTTTCTTATATACAGACACTTGGGGTCACAGTCAATGCAACTGTCATGCCTTAACTACTCTGTGTGAACTTGTCTTTATTGGTGATGTAAACTTCTTTGAAAAGTAAAATACTATGGTATCTGATATTTGTTATCCAGACAATTTGGGCTCTGATATATTTATCTGTCATCTAGCCAAATGACCCTGACCTACCTTTTGATATTTTTAGGTAGGAGTCCCATATGGTGGGATACATTTTCAGGTCTGTCACTCATTTTTCCTGTTTAACGAGCAGACTTGGAAAGACAACAACTCTGACTTTTTATGGCCCTACCACATATGTGGATCGGACATATAGTTTTACCCTTGTCCGTCCTTACGTCGGTACGTCCGTAACACTTTGGTTAAGTTCTTGGTTAAGGTCCATAACTCGGATACTAGATGTTGGGGGTCAATGATATTTCACCACCAGATGGGTCTTGGGTAGGGCTACACCACCCACTAGAAATTAGGTCACTGTGACCTATATTTTATGCATGAACGACTTCGGTTAAGTTCTTGGTTAAGGTCCATAACTTGGATACTAGATGTTAGGGGTCAATGATATTTCACCACTAGATGAATAGAATAGAATAGAATAGAATACTTTTATTATACCAATCATGGGCCATTTCTGGCATATATTACATTGATTTGAAAATAATAAATTACATATATACATGTCACAAATTATGCATCTAACCAATATTAATGGAAAATGATAATAATAAAATAATATATTTAATAAAAAGTAAAAGACATCAGATGATCATGTAACATGGTTGTTTCTATACTGAAAACAATTAAAAATGTATGAAGAGAATAGAGAAATGACATGTTCTTCTTCATTTGTCATCAGCCATATAAGTTTATTTTTTGGAGACATTGAGAAAAAATTTTTACAAGTCATTCCTATTTTATGATAAAAATCGTCCCGTAAACTACTATATAAATCACACTCAAAAGCAAAATGACATTCGTCTAGATGTGTCTTGGGTAAGGTGACACCATCCACTAGAAATGAGGTCACTGTGACCTATATTTTACACATGAATGACTTAGTTAAGTTCTTGGTTAAGGTCCATATCTTGAATACTACATGTTAGGGGTCAATAATATTTCACTACTCGATGAGTCTTGGTAACATGGCACCACCCACCAGAAATAAGGTCACAGCGACCTGTATTTTACACATGAACACTTTTGATCAATTTCTTGGTAAAGGTCCATATACCAGGTAATACACATTTAAGGTCAATGATATTTCAAGAACGGGAGTGCCATCCTGTGGCTCATAGACACATTTTCTAGTTTATTCCTAACTCGAAATAGATATTCTCTGTCCATTATGTGGATGCGTGGGGTATGTGAGCCTGCTCACTAAGGTTCTTTCATTGGAGAAGTAAAGGACTAAATAGACCTTTAATGAGTTTGACAGTTGTGCTGTCAGCGGAGACATATTTTAAGTGAGCACACTTAACTAAAAAACTAAAAAAACTATAATAGGACATGTACAGATTGAAGAGCACCTCAATATCCCTATGATTTCTTCACAGCCATGTTGTATTTTGTGTTACTAAAATTTTACATAGTGGTTTTAAGTATACTTTGATCATTTGCACATTAAAAATTTTTTTATGTTCAATACATTAAGTATTTTTTTGAAAAAAGGTAATTAAGACCCATAAAGCCTAATTCCTGTTTACAAATACATATACATTTTTATTTTTGCATATTCTAGACATTCATACATTTTTATTTTTCATATAGAAGACAAAAAGGATGATCAATTGCATATTTGATATATCGGTTTCTGGGGTTCTTCTATGATTAATATTTATACCCTCACTTTGAAGATAGTGGGGTATACTGGTTTAACTCTGTCCCTCTGTCGGTCCATAACTTTGTAATAGTTGTCTAAGCAACTACTTCACAACACAGCTTGAATTTGGTCAATGTCTTCAAAAAAAGGTATTATATTGCAAGCACTGATTAAGGTCTGTTGCATATCCACTTCCTGTTTACAGACTGAGTTAATTTTAGGGGGTAGCAGGCTCACAGATTCCCTGTTTCATTTCTTTCTTTCTTGTTTATAACTTCTGATATATACTTGAAGGCATTAGGTGGTGTATTGAGCATGAAGATGACTTGATGGAATGTGATGATACTTTTGAGGACCAAGGAAAACTATTCAGTGGATGGAATACTAGCTCAGTATCAATGGCTGTGGATAGAACTCAAGCTCTTGAGAGCATTGGTGTTTATATTGATGGGTTGAGTATCAAATTTGTTCAAGATTTTTTTCAAATATAAAACTTAGTTACAGAATATATATAACAAACTTAGCTATCTACTGAAGTAAGATATAAAGAGTATTAAACCTTTTCAATATTTGTTTTTACCTAGTTGGATTTAAAAAATGATTTAAACAACAATTTTATTAGGACTAAAGTCTTGTTCAGGACTTTTTTAGGACTAAAATCTTATCAGGCCATAACATTTTTGTCTTTTGACATAGGCCTTAGATATTGTAGATTTAGTATATAGGTTGGTCACCATTAGACGATGTGTCATGTATGACATAGTGACCTTGACTTTTGATGATATTTACAACAATAATCTTGCATGGTAACTTATTTGTCTTTTGACATAGGCTTTAGATATTTGGTAGTAGGTCACTACAGGACAATGGACCGTGTACCAACAAGGTTGACCTTTGACCTCAATGCCATTTTAAATGATATTTTGGACAATAGTCTTGCTCAGCTATAATTATTTTTGTCTTTTGACATAGGCCTTGGATATTTGGTATACAGTTAGGTCACCATGTTGCAAATCAACATTGTTGACCATTGACCCTTGATCTTTGACATTAAGGTCATTTGTCATGATATTTTGGACCATAGTCGTGTCTGGGTCATAACTTTTTTTGTATTTTGACGTAAGCCTTAGATATTTAGTATGTAGGTAGGTCACCATAAGACTATGTGTCTTGTATCAACATTTTTGACATTCACCTTTGACCTCAAGCTAATTTTTGATGATATTTATGACAATAATTTTGTGTGGGCAATAATTTGAATATCTTTTCACATTGGACTTACATATTTGTTATGTAGGAAGGTCATGTGATGGTTGATCTTTCCCTTTGACCGCAAGGTCATTTTTATACCCCCCACTTCATAAGTGGGGGGTATATAGTGATAGGGGTGTCTGTCCGTCCTTCCGTCCGTCCTTCCGTTACACTTCAGGGTACCCATCTCTTCTCCGCAACTCCTCCTAAACCCCTTGATGGATTTTCATGAAACTTACACACAATCTTTGTGACATAATGTAGATGTGCACCTACTATTTTAAAATTTGATCAGAATAATTTTTGGGGTTTCCCATAGCAAAATATGGACTTAGCCATTCGACTACATAGGGGTACCCATCTCTTCTCCGCAACTCCTCCTAAACCCCTTGATGGATTTTCATGAAACTTGCACACAATCTTTGTGACATAATGTAGATGTGCACCTACTATTTTAAAATTTGATCAGAACGATTTTTGGGGTTTCCCATAGCAAAACATGGACTTAGCCATTCGACTACATGGGGGTACCCATCTCTTATCCGCAACTCCTCCTAAACCCATTGATGGATTTTCATGAAACTTACACACAATCTTTGTGACATAATGTAGATGTGCACCTACTATTTTAAAATTTGATCAGAATGATTTTTGGGGTTTCCCATAGCAAAACATGGACTTAGCCATTCGACTACATGGGGGTACCCATCACTTATCCGCACCTCCTCCTAAACCCCTTGATGGATTTTCATGAAACTTACACACAATCTTTGTGACATAATGTAGATGTGCACCTACTAATTTAAAATTTGATCAGAATGATTTTTGGAGTTTCCCATAGCAAAACATGGACTTAGCCATTCGCCTACATGGGGGTACCCTTCTCTTTTCCACAACTCGTCCTAAACCCCTTGATGGATTGTCATGAAACTTTTACACAATCTTTGTAACATAATATAGATGTGCACCTACTATTTGAAAGTTTGATCAGAATGATTTTGGGGTTTCCCATAGCAATACATGGACTTAGCCATTCGGCTACATGGGGGTACCCATCTCTTATCCGCACCTCCTCCTAAACCCCTCGATGGATTTTCATGAAACTTACACACAATCTTTGTTACATAATGTAGATGTGCACCTACTATTTGCAAGTTTGATCAGAATGATTTTGGGGTTTCCCATAGCAATACATGGACTCAGCCATTCGACTACATAGGGGTGCCCATCTCTTATCTGCAACTCCTCCTAAACCCCTTGATGGATTTTCATGAAACTTAAACACAATCTTTGTGACATAATGTAGATGTGCATCTCCTATTTTAAAAATTTATCTGATTAATGTTTTTGGGGGGTGGGGGATATTTATTTGTGAGCTGCGGCTCACAGTTTTTCTAGTTTATATTTTGGACCATATTTTTGTCCGGGCAATATTTTTTTTGTCTTTTGACATAAGGTTACTACAAGGCAATCTGTCCACGGTAACATGGTTGACCTTGACATTTGACCTCATAACTGTTGTTATAATGTAAAATACACAAAAAGAAGGGGAGACATCAGTTTAAGTTAATGTAAACAATTCTAGTTATATTCTATGTCTACAACAGTTTGTTTGTCCAATATTATTAGTTATTATACCCCCCACTTCAAAAGTGGGGGGTATATAGTGATAGGGGTGTCCCTCTGTCCTTCCGTTACACTTCAGGGTACCCATCTCTTATCCGCAACTCCTCCTAAACCCCTTGGTGGATTTTCATGAAACTTACACACAATCTTTGTGACATAATGTAGATGTGCACCTACTAATTTAAAATTTGATCAGAATGATTTTTGGAGTTTCCCATAGCAAAACATGGACTTAGCCATTCGCCTACATGGGGGTACCCATCTCTTATCCGCAACTCCTCCTAAACCCCTTGATGGATTTTCATGAAACTTACACACAATTGTTGTGACATAATGTAGATGTGCACTTCCTATTTTAAAATTTGATCAGATTGGTTTTTGGGGTTTCCCATAGCAAAACATGGACTTAGCCATTCGACTACATGGGGGTACCCATCTCTTATCCGCAACTCCTCCTAAACCCCTCGATGGATTTTCATTAAACTTGCACACAATTGTTGTGACATAATGTAAATGTGCACTTACTATTTTAAAATTTGATCAGAATGATTTTTGGAGTTTCCCATAGCAAAACATGGACTTAGCCATTCGACTACATGGGGGTACCCATCTCTTATCCGCAACTCCTCCTAAACCCCTTGATGGATTTTCATGAAACTTACACACAATCTTTGTGACATAATGTAGATGTGCACCTACTATTTTAAAATTTGATCAGAATGATTTTTGGGTTTCCTATACCAAAACATGGACTTAGCCATTGACTACATGGGGGTACCCATCTCTTATCTGCAACTCCTCCTAAACCCCTTGATGGATTTTCATGAAACCTACACACAATCTTTGTGACATAATGTAGATGTGCATCTCCTATTCTAAATTTTATCTGATAGATTTTTTTTGGGGATGGGGGGTATTTATTTGTGAGCTGCGGCTCACAGTTTTTCTAGTTTATCATTGTTTTAATGTTTCAATTATTAATTATTTGAATGTATCAATTTTTGAATAGATTTATTCTTATATTTTTTTAAACCTTTTTAAAAAAAATTCTAGGATGGACAGCTCTGTTGATGACATGATAAAAAATTTGGAAGATTTATGGAAGGCTTTTTCAACAGATATTGTATCCTCCAGTAAATCGGACTACCTGAGTGTTGAACACTTAGCTCAAATCTTGAAAAAGCTCTCTTACAAAGGTTGGTAGTTAACCCAGCATAAGTTGGATTGATTTAAACTGAGTTAGGTGTAGACCAAATTCCACTAAGAAAATTGTCTTATATTCTACCACTTTCTATCAAGGCCAAGAAGTTAGTCTTTTTTTATCCTAAAACCAAAAGAAGATGCTTCTTCTTGAGAGAGATAGATTAAAAATTGGTGGTAAACATCATGTTTAATATCCAATACAAATCTTGCATTCTACATTAAATGGAAACTACAATGTATAAGCTACATCTAAGTTTTTGTAAAAATACACTTGGAACTAAGAGATTAGTTCCTCAAAGTAAGCAACTAGAGCTGAACTTGATAGACTTTCTATTGAATACTTCGTAAAAATACCAACCATATCATATCCTGCTAGACTCTATAGCAATATAATATTAATCCAATACTAATTAAAGGAAGCTTTTCAACTAACAGAAAAGCTAGATGTTGAGGGAACATATTCTTGGAACACTTTTGCCAAAAATATTTTGGAAGAAACAAAAACATCAGTTAGCAAACTGGGATCCAATAAAGAAATTACGTAGGTCATGTTAAAAAAATAATTAAAGACAATGTGACTGAATATTATGAAAAAAATAACTATCAGCAAAATAGAAAATTTAACAATAAGTTGTTCTTATATAAAAGTACTAAAGTAACAAAAAATCAAATGGAGTTTTACTTAAAACATCCAAATAAAAAAGTACGTCAAAACATAACAAAGTTTAGAATTGGTGACCATAAATTATCTATTGAAACTGGTAGATACTTAAAAATTCCCAGGCATTTTAGACTATGTGAAACTTGTAATGCTTTAGATGATGAGCAACATTTCTTTTGAATTGTATAATTAACAAAAAGGAAAGGGATACATTTCTTAAAAACCTTTTAGATTGGTATCCAAATTTTAATCTGCTTAACAATAATGAAAAACTAATTAAAATTTTAAATCCGTCAACACCTGACGAAATTGGGATATATTTCCAATGTTCAAACGACAACAAATCAATCACATGACAAAAAGAAGTACCTAAACTGATTTTTGAATTGTGATGTACAAAAAATTTTGAACATGCGGTTCAAATTTCCCAAAACTGGACAAAACAAAGCTGATGACCCGGGAAAAAGGGTGAATTGTCATGAAAAATCATCATTTTCAAATGTCATGGTATTTCATAAGATATCTGACTGGTAAATTAAGATGACTGCTAAATTGTGTTTTTAGTACTACCATGACGTAGACCAGAGAGTTTCATTTACATCCCTTCCACCAGGGAAAGCCCTGACTGCCCATGAATTAAATGACAAGCCAGCTTGGTAAGGAAATGCTAGAGTTTTTTAAAGTGCAGTTCTCTGTAAGAATCAGGCAAAATTTAAAAACTTTGAACCATGATTTTAAAAACACACGGTTTTGACAATAAATTGTCATTCAAAATAGCATTCTAATGAAGAAACAAACATTATAGTTGTTGTCTCGAGTGTCAGAGGATGGAGAAAAAATTCTGTTAAAATGATAGGAATTTAGTGTGACTTGACAGAGTTATCTCCCTTAGATTCAAAATTTATATGCATTTCAACCAAAATATATCTCAAATTACTGACTTTAAAAAAAAATGCCAATGCATTTTTGTCTCGCCTGCGACAAATAGTCGTGAAAGGCGAGACATAGGCATTACTTTCTGGCGGCGGTGACGGCGACGGCGGCGTCGTAAACTTTTTTGTAAGACTTTTGTGGACAATGAATTGCTTGAAAAGTATAATAGCTAGGCATCTGATATTTAATATACAGACAGTTCAGGTTATGGTCTACGCAACTGTCACCATGCCGTGTTACCCTGACCCAATTTTCACGCTCCAGTGACTCTGTGAACTTAGGTCTTTTTTCAGGCCGTAAACTTTTTTGTAAGACTTTTGTGGACGATGAATTGCTGGAAAAGTATATTAGCTAGGCATCTGATATTTGGTATACAGACAGTTCTGGTTATGGTCTACGCAACTGTCACCATACCATGTGACCCTGACCCCATTTTCATGCACCAGTGACTCTGTGAACTTGGGTCTTTTTTCAGGCAGTAAACTTTTTATAAGACTTTTGTGGAAGATGAATGGCTGGAAAAGTATATTAGCTAGGCATCTGATATTAGGTATACAGACAGTTTAGGTTATGTTCTACACAACTGTTACCATGCTCCCTGACCCCATTTTCACGCTCTAGTGACTCTGTGAACTTAGGTCTTTTTCAGGCCGTAAACTATTTTGTAAGACTTTTGTGGACGATGAATTGCTGGAAAAGTATATTAGCTAGGCATCTGATATTTGGTATACAGACAGTTCAGGTTATGGTCTATGCAACTGTCACCATGCCATGTGACCCTGACCCCATTTTCATGCACCAGTGACTCTGTGAACTTAGGTCTTTTTTCAGGCAGTAAACTTTTTATAAGACTTTTGTGGACGATGAATTGCTGGAAAAGTATATTAGCTAGGCATCTGATATTAGGTATACAGACAGTTTAGGTTATGTTCTACGCAACTGTTACCATGCTCCCTGACCCCATTTTCACGCTCTAGTGACTCTGTGAACTTAGGTCTTTTTCAGGCCGAAAAACTTTTTTGTAAGACTTTTGTGGACGATGAATTGCTGGAAAGTTATAATAGCTAGGCATCTGATATTTGGTAAACAGACAGTTGGGGTTATGGAAAACGCAACTGTCACCATGCCATGTAACCATGACCCTATTTTTACACTCCAGTGACTCTATGAACTTAGGTCTTTTTTTTTCAGACAGAAAACTTTTTGTAATACTTGTGTGGACAATGGATTGCTTGAATAGTATAATAACTAGGCATCTCTTATTAGGTATACAGACACTTTTTGTGTTTATATCAAGAAATGAAAGCTTAGGTAGTTGATTTTAGTGATGGTGCCGGCAGGCGAGACATACTTTAAGTGGCCACACTTGTTTGTTACTTTTTAAGCATTTTGAACAGTATTTTGAAGTCAAACACGTGTGTTTTTATAATCATGATTCACCCATTGCCTGATTCTTACAGAGAATGGCACTTTAAAAGCTTATAGCTTTGTCAATAAACATACTGCAATAAATTATCTATTATAGTGTTTACAGTAAACTGTCCAATTACATGTGTAAGGAAGCAGATGTTTAAATTTTGTTGGCCTTTCTTGATAAGTACATGTATATAAAAAACTTTTTTGTATTTGCAGACAGTGCCTCCATTGATAGATCGTTCTCTGTATGTGGATACATAGATGGGGAACCAAACTTGATAATTTGTCCACAAAGTAAGACCAGATTACAAGTATACATATGAAGTTTGTTTGACAAATTGACTCAATTCTGTGCAATATTGTAATCCTGAAAATGATGGACATTCAAATGGCAACAAAACTAAGCTTTTAGGAGGCGGCTAAGTGTCTTGAATCTTTGTCCAAGGATCAGCACTCAGCCCACTCAAAATTTGACCCTACCTGACCTGACATTTTTGAAGAAGTTCCAATTAACTCCTCTGACAAAATAGCTTCAATTGCAATCAAACTTGGTATAGCTGTTTGTTAGCATGTGTGTTATAAAACAATTGTTTTAATTTCAGATTTGTTGATAAATATTTAGCTGCTGTTGCTAAAATAGAACATCGGGTACAGTAGTCCCCCTGCTAAAGCCCCCCCCCCCATATAAGGCCACTCCCCTTATGTGGCCACAATTCTTTGGCAACAACCACTTTTAATTCAAAAGTACCCCCCATATAAGGCCACTCCCCTTATGTGGCAACACCCACTTTTAATTCAAGTAATTAAATCTCCCGTATAAGGCAACCTCCTTGCTGTGGCCAGAGGCTGTCAAAATGGGAAAATTCCTTCTACTTGTGGCCAAAAAATTAAAAATCTAAACTATTTTTAATATTTTAATCAAGAATGTATTTCATATAAAAAGCTTTTTTAGTGTGTTTATCTATTTGTCTGATTTATTTTAGCCTGTTTTTATACATTTATCTTTTTTTGGAAAACTTTTAACAATTAATATAAATGAAAATAAAAAAAATATCTACAAATCAGGTTTGTTCCCTGAACGCCTACTGGACTAAAAAAACATCTAATTAATATATGGGATTAAGGGGCCTACTTAGGGGTGTTTAAATTGGTGTCACCTGTTGAATTATCATAGGTAAAAAATTAAAAGAGAAAAGATTTAAGAGATGAATAATTTTCTATGCATTTATTTCTCGTGTTTGTGTGTTTTTTTTAGTTTGTTTGTTTGTTTTTTTGTGTGTTTCATTTTTATGCTTTGTCATCTTTTGGTGGTGTGAAATATATAACCTTTTGAGTTTGTTTTTTTTAAATCTTTTTCGTTCTTTTTTCGTAATTGCAATCTTGTAGCTGACAAAAATAAAGTTGGAAACAAAATCAAACTAAACAAGATACTTTATTTATATAGTTTATTAAAAATAATTATATTACATTAATTTAAGCACTATTTATCTAATAATGTATTAATACTAAAAAGTAAATAATAATAACTGAGCACTAAACTAAACAAAAAGTCATTTTGTCACTTATCCCAGATGAAGAAGCTCTGATGCTGAGTCAGCGTAAGTCATTAAGTCGATGATGCCTGTCTGGTAACGTTCCTTCAGTGTAGCGAGTCTGCGGTCAATGTTGAGGTATTTCTTTGCACGGGGTCGAGTGGTTCCACCAGCCTGTCTCTGTATCCGGGTAATGGCGTTGTTGTTCTGTATATCTTTAAACATCTGGATTGAAGTGAATATGTTGGGATGTGCGTGTTGTGTCATCTTCTTCAATTTGCTGTGCCAGCCCTCTATGTTGTTAGTAGTCCTGGGTCCTTGAGTTCCAAAATGGTTCCACACGGTCCTGTCTCCTTCTACCCACTGCTCTGTCACATAGTCTGTAAATGCTTGCGTTAGTTGAGTAATGTCTGCAGCGTCACGGTCTTCAAGGGCCTGGAACCATACATCTTCTATTGCGTCCATGGGTATGAGTGGGAGGATTGCAGCTCGTCTAACTAGAGTCTTGACGTCGTCGTTGTCTCTGTATGGGATCTGTAGTCCTAGCGCTTGAGTCTTTCTCCAGATGGCTTGAGTATAGTGGAAAAAACACCCCTTGGTTTCGAGTCCTGGAAACACGTCTTTGAGTGCGTTGTGGGTGGCTACTTCGAAGTCGAGTACAGCTGTGGTCGGATTGAAGTCGAGTCCAAGGTCTGTCATCTGCAAAAAAAAAAAAAAAACAACATAAAAACATATAATTTCACAGTAGAGCTGTATATATATTTGTGATTTAACTACGTATATTTTGATAATGTATATAGCCTTACAAATGATATAAGCGAATTAACTTTGATTGTTAAAATCTTTGGATTAAGGACAGGAGACACTTATTTTTTTACTTATGAATAAAAACTTCATTGCATGTATTTTTCTTTTATGTCTTTATGTATGTTATCAACTTTATTGTTTTTTTTTATAAATTGATTTATTACTTTCCATAATTTTGATTTCCAAAATAGTTTTATATACCTTGTCTTGAAGTAAAGTGAAGAATCTGGTGTAAATAGCTTGGCTCTTTCCCGGAAGAAATGCATATACCACTGGTGTCATGACGTCGTCCATCTGTATGTGTATGCTGTAAATCTGGTAGAATAGAGTAGGGCAAGTGTAAAAGGTCCCGTCGCAAAAGAACTTGTCAGCAGCAGCTAAGTCATGTAGGTTGTCTGTTGATGCGTAGGCTATCATTCTTCGAGTTTGGTATGTGTCGTCGAATAGTAAGAATCTGTCTCCCGTTGCTGTCTCTGTCCATTTTCCTTCGAGTGTGATGTCTGTCTGGGTCTTTGGTAGAGGTGGAGTCTGCTTGCGTCTGGCTCTGTAAAGTGAAGACTTTGCTGAGTTGAATGTTGGCAGCTGCTCAATTACTTCTCTACTGGTGTCGTCCCATTCGTTGTCACGCAATTTGTTTAGTTCTTCTGCATAAATAGTTGGTATCGGTCGGACTTCCTCTAAGCAGCGTTTGGTAACGGCATTCATTATCTGCTTAGCAACTACTTCTGTGTGGTTTGGTGCATGTGTGTGCTGTTGTCTGCCAAAACCGGTTGGTATGTTGTTCTCTGTAGACAATGATGCTGAACATCCAGATACAACGCATCTCCAGAAGACCTTGTCAGGGTTCCTACGATTGACTCTGTATATGAAGCCATCAAGACTAATATTTTGGCCTCCACGTCTATTGGTGATGAATTTCACATTCAACTGAGCATTGGCCATGTTTACTGAGAATGAGGATTTTGACTTTGCACCCAATTTTATACTATTTCTTAGCTTACAATGGTCAAAGGTTTGACATGTGAACAATAATTATTGATAATGGTACAAGCTCATCATCTCAACATCTGATTAAGCTTCTTTGAACCTTTATAAATTGGCTTGGGTCATTATTTTTAGTTATTAACGAGAAATTTACACATAATTATGATAAAAAGAATAGACTAGATTATAAATTAAAGATAGTTGTGGCTTAAGATTTAAGAAACTAAAATGTGTAATAAATGCATTGTATTTTTTTCTAATTCATATTTTTTTTTCAGTTAATTAAGCTAACTTTATTTTATCTTTCTTTTTTTTTTTTCTAAGCAGAGATTTCTAAGCAAATATTTTATTCTATTTTATTTCATTTTTTTAATTCGATTTTTT
>CAXARO010000992.1:0-20479 GCA_963971305.1 Arcuatula senhousia
GCCACAGTACCATTTTTGTTACAGGATAAATCATCTGACTGTGATAGATTGACTCTGACACTATGTCTATAGGTCACAGTATCCTTATTGTTACTGGATAAATCATCTGACTGTGATATATTGACTCTGACAGTATGTCTATAGGTCACAGTATCATTATTGTTACAGGATAAATCTTCTGACTGTGATAGATTGACTCTCACACTATGTATATTGGCCAAAGTACCATTATTGGTACAAGATAAATCATCTGACTGTGATAGATTGACTCTGACACCAAGTCTATAGGCCACAGTACCATTTTTGTTACAGGATAAATCATCTGACTGTGATAGATTGACTCTGACACTATGTCTATAGGTCACAGTATCCTTATTGTTACTGGATAAATCATCTGACTGTGATATATTGACTCTGACAGTATGTCTATAGGTCACAGTATCATTATTGTTACAGGATAAATCTTCTGACTGTGATAGATTGACTCTCACACTATGTATATTGGCCAAAGTACCATTATTGGTACAAGATAAATCATCTGACTGTGATAGATTGACTCTGACACCAAGTCTATAGGCCACAGTACCATTTTTGTTACAGGATAAATCATCTGACTGTGATAGATTGACTCTGACACTATGTCTATAGGTCACAGTATCCTTATTGTTACTGGATAAATCATCTGACTGTGATATATTGACTCTGACAGTATGTCTATAGGTCACAGTATCATTATTGTTACAGGATAAATCTTCTGACTGTGATAGATTGACTCTCACACTATGTATATTGGCCAAAGTACCATTATTGGTACAAGATAAATCATCTGACTGTGATAGATTGACTCTGACACCAAGTCTATAGGCCACAGTACCATTTTTGTTACAGGATAAATCATCTGACTGTGATAGATTGACTCTGACACTATGTCTATAGGTCACAGTATCCTTATTGTTACTGGATAAATCATCTGACTGTGATATATTGACTCTGACAGTATGTCTATAGGTCACAGTATCATTATTGTTACAGGATAAATCTTCTGACTGTGATAGATTGACTCTCACACTATGTATATTGGCCAAAGTACCATTATTGGTACAAGATAAATCATCTGACTGTGATAGATTGACTCTGACACCAAGTCTATAGGCCACAGTACCATTTTTGTTACAGGATAAATCATCTGACTGTGATAGATTGACTCTGACACTATGTCTATAGGTCACAGTATCCTTATTGTTACTGGATAAATCATCTGACTGTGATATATTGACTCTGACAGTATGTCTATAGGTCACAGTATCATTATTGTTACAGGATAAATCTTCTGACCGGATAGATTGACTCTCACACTATGTATATTGGCCAAAGTACCATTATTGGTACAAGATAAATCATCTGACTGTGATAGATTGACTCTGACACCAAGTCTATAGGCCACAGTACCATTTTTGTTACAGGATAAATCATCTGACTGTGATAGATTGACTCTGACACTATGTCTATAGGTCACAGTATCCTTATTGTTACTGGATAAATCATCTGACTGTGATATATTGACTCTGACAGTATGTCTATAGGTCACAGTATCATTATTGTTACAGGATAAATCTTCTGACTGTGATAGATTGACTCTCACACTATGTATATTGGCCAAAGTACCATTATTGGTACAAGATAAATCATCTGACTGTGATAGATTGACTCTGACACCAAGTCTATAGGCCACAGTACCATTTTTGTTACAGGATAAATCATCTGACTGTGATAGATTGACTCTGACACTATGTCTATAGGTCACAGTATCCTTATTGTTACTGGATAAATCATCTGACTGTGATATATTGACTCTGACAGTATGTCTATAGGTCACAGTATCATTATTGTTACAGGATAAATCTTCTGACTGTGATAGATTGACTCTCACACTATGTATATTGGCCAAAGTACCATTATTGGTACAAGATAAATCATCTGACTGTGATAGATTGACTCTGACACCAAGTCTATAGGCCACAGTACCATTTTTGTTACAGGATAAATCATCTGACTGTGATAGATTGACTCTGACACTATGTCTATAGGTCACAGTATCCTTATTGTTACTGGATAAATCATCTGACTGTGATATATTGACTCTGACAGTATGTCTATAGGTCACAGTATCATTATTGTTACAGGATAAATCTTCTGACCGGATAGATTGACTCTCACACTATGTATATTGGCCAAAGTACCATTATTGGTACAAGATAAATCATCTGACTGTGATAGATTGACTCTGACACCAAGTCTATAGGCCACAGTACCATTTTTGTTACAGGATAAATCATCTGACTGTGATAGATTGACTCTGACACTATGTCTATAGGTCACAGTATCCTTATTGTTACTGGATAAATCATCTGACTGTGATATATTGACTCTGACAGTATGTCTATAGGTCACAGTATCATTATTGTTACAGGATAAATCTTCTGACCGGATAGATTGACTCTCACACTATGTATATTGGCCAAAGTACCATTATTGGTACAAGATAAATCATCTGACTGTGATAGATTGACTCTGACACCAAGTCTATAGGCCACAGTACCATTTTTGTTACAGGATAAATCATCTGACTGTGATAGATTGACTCTGACACTATGTCTATAGGTCACAGTATCCTTATTGTTACTGGATAAATCATCTGACTGTGATATATTGACTCTGACAGTATGTCTATAGGTCACAGTATCATTATTGTTACAGGATAAATCTTCTGACTGTGATAGATTGACTCTCACACTATGTATATTGGCCAAAGTACCATTATTGGTACAAGATAAATCATCTGACTGTGATAGATTGACTCTGACACCAAGTCTATAGGCCACAGTACCATTTTTGTTACAGGATAAATCATCTGACTGTGATAGATTGACTCTGACACTATGTCTATAGGTCACAGTATCCTTATTGTTACTGGATAAATCATCTGACTGTGATATATTGACTCTGACAGTATGTCTATAGGTCACAGTATCATTATTGTTACAGGATAAATCTTCTGACTGTGATAGATTGACTCTCACACTATGTATATTGGCCAAAGTACCATTATTGGTACAAGATAAATCATCTGACTGTGATAGATTGACTCTGACACCAAGTCTATAGGCCACAGTACCATTTTTGTTACAGGATAAATCATCTGACTGTGATAGATTGACTCTGACACTATGTCTATAGGTCACAGTATCCTTATTGTTACTGGATAAATCATCTGACTGTGATATATTGACTCTGACAGTATGTCTATAGGTCACAGTATCATTATTGTTACAGGATAAATCTTCTGACTGTGATAGATTGACTCTCACACTATGTATATTGGCCAAAGTACCATTATTGGTACAAGATAAATCATCTGACTGTGATAGATTGACTCTGACACCAAGTCTATAGGCCACAGTACCATTTTTGTTACAGGATAAATCATCTGACTGTGATAGATTGACTCTGACACTATGTCTATAGGTCACAGTATCCTTATTGTTACTGGATAAATCATCTGACTGTGATATATTGACTCTGACAGTATGTCTATAGGTCACAGTATCATTATTGTTACAGGATAAATCTTCTGACTGTGATAGATTGACTCTCACACTATGTATATTGGCCAAAGTACCATTATTGGTACAAGATAAATCATCTGACTGTGATAGATTGACTCTGACACCAAGTCTATAGGCCACAGTACCATTTTTGTTACAGGATAAATCATCTGACTGTGATAGATTGACTCTGACACTATGTCTATAGGTCACAGTATCCTTATTGTTACTGGATAAATCATCTGACTGTGATATATTGACTCTGACAGTATGTCTATAGGTCACAGTATCATTATTGTTACAGGATAAATCTTCTGACTGTGATAGATTGACTCTCACACTATGTATATTGGCCAAAGTACCATTATTGGTACAAGATAAATCATCTGACTGTGATAGATTGACTCTGACACCAAGTCTATAGGCCACAGTACCATTTTTGTTACAGGATAAATCATCTGACTGTGATAGATTGACTCTGACACTATGTCTATAGGTCACAGTATCCTTATTGTTACTGGATAAATCATCTGACTGTGATATATTGACTCTGACAGTATGTCTATAGGTCACAGTATCATTATTGTTACAGGATAAATCTTCTGACTGTGATAGATTGACTCTCACACTATGTATATTGGCCAAAGTACCATTATTGGTACAAGATAAATCATCTGACTGTGATAGATTGACTCTGACACCAAGTCTATAGGCCACAGTACCATTTTTGTTACAGGATAAATCATCTGACTGTGATAGATTGACTCTGACACTATGTCTATAGGTCACAGTATCCTTATTGTTACTGGATAAATCATCTGACTGTGATATATTGACTCTGACAGTATGTCTATAGGTCACAGTATCATTATTGTTACAGGATAAATCTTCTGACTGTGATAGATTGACTCTCACACTATGTATATTGGCCAAAGTACCATTATTGGTACAAGATAAATCATCTGACTGTGATAGATTGACTCTGACACCAAGTCTATAGGCCACAGTACCATTTTTGTTACAGGATAAATCATCTGACTGTGATAGATTGACTCTGACACTATGTCTATAGGTCACAGTATCCTTATTGTTACTGGATAAATCATCTGACTGTGATATATTGACTCTGACAGTATGTCTATAGGTCACAGTATCATTATTGTTACAGGATAAATCTTCTGACTGTGATAGATTGACTCTCACACTATGTATATTGGCCAAAGTACCATTATTGGTACAAGATAAATCATCTGACTGTGATAGATTGACTCTGACACCAAGTCTATAGGCCACAGTACCATTTTTGTTACAGGATAAATCATCTGACTGCGATAGATTGACTCTGACACTATGTCTATAGGTCACAGTATCCTTATTGTTACTGGATAAATCATCTGACTGTGATATATTGACTCTGACAGTATGTCTATAGGTCACAGTATCATTATTGTTACAGGATAAATCTTCTGACTGTGATAGATTGACTCTCACACTATGTATATTGGCCAAAGTACCATTATTGGTACAAGATAAATCATCTGACTGTGATAGATTGACTCTGACACCAAGTCTATAGGCCACAGTACCATTTTTGTTACAGGATAAATCATCTGACTGCGATAGATTGACTCTGACACTATGTCTATAGGTCACAGTATCCTTATTGTTACTGGATAAATCATCTGACTGTGATATATTGACTCTGACAGTATGTCTATAGGTCACAGTATCATTATTGTTACAGGATAAATCTTCTGACTGTGATAGATTGACTCTCACACTATGTATATTGGCCAAAGTACCATTATTGGTACAAGATAAATCATCTGACTGTGATAGATTGACTCTGACACCAAGTCTATAGGCCACAGTACCATTTTTGTTACAGGATAAATCATCTGACTGTGATAGATTGACTCTGACACTATGTCTATAGGTCACAGTATCCTTATTGTTACTGGATAAATCATCTGACTGTGATATATTGACTCTGACAGTATGTCTATAGGTCACAGTATCATTATTGTTACAGGATAAATCTTCTGACTGTGATAGATTGACTCTCACACTATGTATATTGGCCAAAGTACCATTATTGGTACAAGATAAATCATCTGACTGTGATAGATTGACTCTGACACCAAGTCTATAGGCCACAGTACCATTTTTGTTACAGGATAAATCATCTGACTGTGATAGATTGACTCTGACACTATGTCTATAGGTCACAGTATCCTTATTGTTACTGGATAAATCATCTGACTGTGATATATTGACTCTGACAGTATGTCTATAGGTCACAGTATCATTATTGTTACAGGATAAATCTTCTGACTGTGATAGATTGACTCTCACACTATGTATATTGGCCAAAGTACCATTATTGGTACAAGATAAATCATCTGACTGTGATATATTGACTCTGACAGTATGTCTATAGGTCACAGTATCATTATTGTTACAGGATAAATCTTCTGACTGTGATAGATTGACTCTCACACTATGTATATTGGCCAAAGTACCATTATTGGTACAAGATAAATCATCTGACTGTGATAGATTGACTCTGACACCAAGTCTATAGGCCACAGTACCATTTTTGTTACAGGATAAATCATCTGACTGCGATAGATTGACTCTGACACTATGTCTATAGGTCACAGTATCCTTATTGTTACTGGATAAATCATCTGACTGTGATATATTGACTCTGACAGTATGTCTATAGGTCACAGTATCATTATTGTTACAGGATAAATCTTCTGACTGTGATAGATTGACTCTCACACTATGTATATTGGCCAAAGTACCATTATTGGTACAAGATAAATCATCTGACTGTGATAGATTGACTCTGACACCAAGTCTATAGGCCACAGTACCATTTTTGTTACAGGATAAATCATCTGACTGTGATAGATTGACTCTGACACTATGTCTATGGGTCACAGTATCCTTATTGTTACTGGATAAATCATCTGACTGTGATATATTGACTCTGACAGTATGTCTATAGGTCACAGTATCATTATTGTTACAGGATAAATCTTCTGACTGTGATAGATTGACTCTCACACTATGTATATTGGCCAAAGTACCATTATTGGTACAAGATAAATCATCTGACTGTGATAGATTGACTCTGACACCAAGTCTATAGGCCACAGTACCATTTTTGTTACAGGATAAATCATCTGACTGTGATAGATTGACTCTGACACTATGTCTATAGGTCACAGTATCCTTATTGTTACTGGATAAATCATCTGACTGTGATATATTGACTCTGACAGTATGTCTATAGGTCACAGTATCATTATTGTTACAGGATAAATCTTCTGACTGTGATAGATTGACTCTCACACTATGTATATTGGCCAAAGTACCATTATTGGTACAAGATAAATCATCTGACTGTGATAGATTGACTCTGACACCAAGTCTATAGGCCACAGTACCATTTTTGTTACAGGATAAATCATCTGACTGTGATAGATTGACTCTGACACTATGTCTATAGGTCACAGTATCCTTATTGTTACTGGATAAATCATCTGACTGTGATATATTGACTCTGACAGTATGTCTATAGGTCACAGTATCATTATTGTTACAGGATAAATCTTCTGACTGTGATAGATTGACTCTCACACTATGTATATTGGCCAAAGTACCATTATTGGTACAAGATAAATCATCTGACTGTGATAGATTGACTCTGACACCAAGTCTATAGGCCACAGTACCATTTTTGTTACAGGATAAATCATCTGACTGTGATAGATTGACTCTGACACTATGTCTATAGGTCACAGTATCCTTATTGTTACTGGATAAATCATCTGACTGTGATATATTGACTCTGACAGTATGTCTATAGGTCACAGTATCATTATTGTTACAGGATAAATCTTCTGACTGTGATAGATTGACTCTCACACTATGTATATTGGCCAAAGTACCATTATTGGTACAAGATAAATCATCTGACTGTGATAGATTGACTCTGACACCAAGTCTATAGGCCACAGTACCATTTTTGTTACAGGATAAATCATCTGACTGTGATAGATTGACTCTGACACTATGTCTATAGGTCACAGTATCCTTATTGTTACTGGATAAATCATCTGACTGTGATATATTGACTCTGACAGTATGTCTATAGGTCACAGTATCATTTTTGTTACAGGATAAATCTTCTGACTGTGATAGATTGACTCTCACACTATGTATATTGGCCAAAGTACCATTATTGGTACAAGATAAATCATCTGACTGTGATAGATTGACTCTGACACCAAGTCTATAGGCCACAGTACCATTTTTGTTACAGGATAAATCATCTGACTGTGATAGATTGACTCTGACACTATGTCTATAGGTCACAGTATCCTTATTGTTACTGGATAAATCATCTGACTGTGATATATTGACTCTGACAGTATGTCTATAGGTCACAGTATCATTATTGTTACAGGATAAATCTTCTGACTGTGATAGATTGACTCTCACACTATGTATATTGGCCAAAGTACCATTATTGGTACAAGATAAATCATCTGACTGTGATAGATTGACTCTGACACCAAGTCTATAGGCCACAGTACCATTTTTGTTACAGGATAAATCATCTGACTGTGATAGATTGACTCTGACACTATGTCTATAGGTCACAGTATCCTTATTGTTACTGGATAAATCATCTGACTGTGATATATTGACTCTGACAGTATGTCTATAGGTCACAGTATCATTATTGTTACAGGATAAATCTTCTGACTGTGATAGATTGACTCTCACACTATGTATATTGGCCAAAGTACCATTATTGGTACAAGATAAATCATCTGACTGTGATAGATTGACTCTGACACCAAGTCTATAGGCCACAGTACCATTTTTGTTACAGGATAAATCATCTGACTGTGATAGATTGACTCTGACACTATGTCTATAGGTCACAGTATCCTTATTGTTACTGGATAAATCATCTGACTGTGATATATTGACTCTGACAGTATGTCTATAGGTCACAGTATCATTATTGTTACAGGATAAATCTTCTGACTGTGATAGATTGACTCTCACACTATGTATATTGGCCAAAGTACCATTATTGGTACAAGATAAATCATCTGACTGTGATAGATTGACTCTGACACCAAGTCTATAGGCCACAGTACCATTTTTGTTACAGGATAAATCATCTGACTGTGATAGATTGACTCTGACACTATGTCTATAGGTCACAGTATCCTTATTGTTACTGGATAAATCATCTGACTGTGATATATTGACTCTGACAGTATGTCTATAGGTCACAGTATCATTATTGTTACAGGATAAATCTTCTGACTGTGATAGATTGACTCTCACACTATGTATATTGGCCAAAGTACCATTATTGGTACAAGATAAATCATCTGACTGTGATAGATTGACTCTGACACCAAGTCTATAGGCCACAGTACCATTTTTGTTACAGGATAAATCATCTGACTGTGATAGATTGACTCTGACACTATGTCTATAGGTCACAGTATCCTTATTGTTACTGGATAAATCATCTGACTGTGATATATTGACTCTGACAGTATGTCTATAGGTCACAGTATCATTATTGTTACAGGATAAATCTTCTGACTGTGATAGATTGACTCTCACACTATGTATATTGGCCAAAGTACCATTATTGGTACAAGATAAATCATCTGACTGTGATAGATTGACTCTGACACCAAGTCTATAGGCCACAGTACCATTTTTGTTACAGGATAAATCATCTGACTGTGATAGATTGACTCTGACACTATGTCTATAGGTCACAGTATCCTTATTGTTACTGGATAAATCATCTGACTGTGATATATTGACTCTGACAGTATGTCTATAGGTCACAGTATCATTATTGTTACAGGATAAATCTTCTGACTGTGATAGATTGACTCTCACACTATGTATATTGGCCAAAGTACCATTATTGGTACAAGATAAATCATCTGACTGTGATAGATTGACTCCGACACCAAGTCTATAGACCACAGTACCATTTTTGTTACAGGATAAATCATCTGACTGTGATAGATTGACTCTGACACTATGTCTATAGGTCACAGTATCCTTATTGTTACTGGATAAATCATCTGACTGTGATATATTGACTCTGACAGTATGTCTATAGGTCACAGTATCATTATTGTTACAGGATAAATCTTCTGACTGTGATAGATTGACTCTCACACTATGTATATTGGCCAAAGTACCATTATTGGTACAAGATAAATCATCTGACTGTGATAGATTGACTCTGACACCAAGTCTATAGGCCACAGTACCATTTTTGTTACAGGATAAATCATCTGACTGTGATAGATTGACTCTGACACTATGTCTATAGGTCACAGTATCCTTATTGTTACTGGATAAATCATCTGACTGTGATATATTGACTCTGACAGTATGTCTATAGGTCACAGTATCATTATTGTTACAGGATAAATCTTCTGACTGTGATAGATTGACTCTCACACTATGTATATTGGCCAAAGTACCATTATTGGTACAAGATAAATCATCTGACTGTGATAGATTGACTCTGACACCAAGTCTATAGGCCACAGTACCATTTTTGTTACAGGATAAATCATCTGACTGTGATAGATTGACTCTGACACTATGTCTATAGGTCACAGTATCCTTATTGTTACTGGATAAATCATCTGACTGTGATATATTGACTCTGACAGTATGTCTATAGGTCACAGTATCATTATTGTTACAGGAAAAATCTTCTGACTGTGATAGATTGACTCTCACACTATGTATATTGGCCAAAGTACCATTATTGGTACAAGATAAATCATCTGACTGTGATAGATTGACTCTGACACCAAGTCTATAGGCCACAGTACCATTTTTGTTACAGGATAAATCATCTGACTGTGATAGATTGACTCTGACACTATGTCTATAGGTCACAGTATCCTTATTGTTACTGGATAAATCATCTGACTGTGATATATTGACTCTGACAGTATGTCTATAGGTCACAGTATCATTATTGTTACAGGATAAATCTTCTGACTGTGATAGATTGACTCTCACACTATGTATATTGGCCAAAGTACCATTATTGGTACAAGATAAATCATCTGACTGTGATCGATTTACTCTGACACAATTTCTATTGGTCAAGGTATCATTATTGTTACAGGATAAATCATCGGACTGTGATAGATTGACTCTGACACTATGTCTATAGGTCACAGTATCCTTATTGTTACTGGATAAATCATCTGACTGTGATATATTGACTCTGACAGTATGTCTATAGGTCACAGTATCATTATTGTTACAGGATAAATCTTCTGACTGTGATAGATTGACTCTCACACTATGTATATTGGCCAAAGTACCATTATTGGTACAAGATAAATCATCTGACTGTGATAGATTGACTCTGACACCAAGTCTATAGGCCACAATACCATTTTTGTTACAGGATAAATCATCTGACTGTGATAGATTGACTCTGACACTATGTCTATAGGTCACAGTATCCTTATTGTTACTGGATAAATCATCTGACTGTGATATATTGACTCTGACAGTATGTCTATAGGTCACAGTATCATTATTGTTACAGGATAAATCTTCTGACTGTGATAGATTGACCATCACACTATGTATATTGGCCAAAGTACCATTATTGGTACAAGATAAATCATCTGACTGTGATAGATTGACTCTGACACCAAGTCTATAGGCCACAGTACCATTTTTGTTACAGGATAAATCATCTGACTGTGATAGATTGACTCTGACACTATCTCTATAGGTCACAGTATCCTTATTGTTACTGGATAAATCATCTGACTGTGATATATTGACTCTGACAGTATGTCTATAGGTCACAGTATCATTATTGTTACAGGATAAATCTTCTGACTGTGATAGATTGACTCTCACACTATGTATATTGGCCAAAGTACCATTATTGGTACAAGATAAATCATCTGACTGTGATAGATTGACTCTGACACCAAGTCTATAGGCCACAGTACCATTTTTGTTACAGGATAAATCATCTGACTGTGATAGATTGACTCTGACACTATGTCTATAGGTCACAGTATCCTTATTGTTACTGGATAAATCATCTGACTGTGATATATTGACTCTGACAGTATGTCTATAGGTCACAGTATCATTATTGTTACAGGATAAATCTTCTGACTGTGATAGATTGACTCTCACACTATGTATATTGGTCAAAGTACCATTATTGGTACAAGATAAATCATCTGACTGTGATAGATTGACTCTGACACCAAGTCTATAGGCCACAGTACCATTTTTGTTACAGGATAAATCATCTGACTGTGATAGATTGACTCTGACACTATGTCTATAGGTCACAGTATCCTTATTGTTACTGGATAAATCATCTGACTGTGATATATTGACTCTGACAGTATGTCTATAGGTCACAGTATCATTATTGTTACAGGATAAATCTTCTGACTGTGATAGATTGACTCTCACACTATGTATATTGGCCAAAGTACCATTATTGGTACAAGATAAATCATCTGACTGTGATAGATTTACTCTGACACAATTTCTATTGGTCAAGGTATCATTATTGTTACAGGATAAATCATCGGACTGTGATAGATTGATTCTGACACTATGTCTATAGGTCACAGTATCATTATTGTTACAGGATAAATCATCTGACTGTGATAGATTGACTCTGACACCACGTCTATAGGCCACAGTACCATTTTTGTTACAGGATAAATCATCTGACAGTGATAGATTGACTCTGACACTATGTCTATAGGTCACGGTATCCCTATTGTTACAGGACAAATCATCTGACTGTGATATATTGACTCTGCCAGTATGTATATAGGTCACAGTATCATTGTTGTTACAGGATAAATCTTCTGACTGTGATAGATTGACTCTCACACTATGTATATTGGCCAAAGTACCATTATTGGTACAAGATAAATCATCTGACTGTGATAGATTTACTCTGACACAATTTCTATTGGTCAATGTATCATTATTGTTACAGGATAAATCATCGGACTGTGATAGATTGATTCTGACACTATGTCTATAGGTCACAGTATCATTATTGTTACAGGATAAATCATCTGATCGGATAGATTGACTCTGACACCATGTCTATAGGTCACAGTCTCATTATTATTACGGGATAAATCATCTGACTGTGATAGATTGACTCTGACACCAAGTCTATAGGCCACAGTACCATTTTTGTTACAGGATAAATCATCTGACTGTGATAGATTGACTCTGACACTATGTCTATAGGTCACAGTATCCTTATTGTTACTGGATAAATCATCTGACTGTGATATATTGACTCTGACAGTATGTCTATAGGTCACAGTATCATTATTGTTACAGGATAAATCATCTGACTGTGATAGATTGATTCTGACACTATGTCTATAGGTCACATTATCCTTTTTGTTACAGGATAAATCATCGGACTGTGATAGATTGACTCTGACACTATGTCTATAGGTCACAGTATCCTTATTGTTACAGGATAAATCATCTGACTGTGATAGATTGATTCTGACACTATGTCTATAGTTCACAGTATCATTATTGTTACAGGATAAATCATCTGACTGTGATAGATTGACTCTGACACCATGTCTATAGGTCACAGTATCATTATTGATACGGGATAAATCATCTGACTGTGATAGATTGACTCTTACACCATGTCTATAGGTCACAGTTTCATTATTATAACGGGATAAATCATCTGACTGTGATAAATTGACTCTGACACTATGTCTATAGGCCACAGTACCATTATTGCTACAGGATAAATCACCTTACTGTGATAGATTGACTCTGACACCACGTCTATAGGCCACAGTGCCATTTTTGTTACAGGATAAATCATCTGACTGCGATAGATTGACTCTGACACTATGTCTATAGGTCAAAGTATCATTACTGTTACAGGATAAATCATCTGACTGTGATAGATTGATTCTGACAACTATGTCTATGGGTCACATTATCATCATTGTTACAGGATAAATCGTCTGACTGATAGATTTACTCTGACATCATGTCTATAGGTGACAGTATCATAACCGTTACAGGATAAATCATCTGACTGTGATTGATTGACTCTGACACTATGTCTATTGGCCACAGTACCACTAGTGGTACAGGATAAATCATCTGACTGTGACAGATTTACTCTGACGTCATTTCTATTGGTCAAGGTATCATTACTGTTATAGGATAAATCATATAAGGTAAATTTGTTCATGTATTTTTTACTTAAATGGGAGATGATATCTGAGAACATGATATAAGGAGTCTGTAATTCAGTGGTTGTCGTTTGTTTATGTGTTACATATTTTTTTTTTTTTTTGTATACAAATAAGGCCGTTTTCTCGTTTGAATTTTTTTACATTGTCATTTAGGGGCCTTTCATAGCTGACAACGCGATATGAGCTTGATCATTTTTGAAGGCCATACGGTGACCTGAAGTAATTTTTGTGTCATTTTGGTCTTGTGGAGAATTGTCTCATTGGCAATCATACCGCGTCCTTTTTTATGTACATGTATTTGCTTACTACATTTACATGTATTTGTATAGTTCTATTATATAACTTTGTGGTGGATCATCAGTATCAATAATAAACATTTTGCTAAAATGTCGAATTGTTTCTCAGATCAGAAGAAATTTATTGGTTTTTTTTTTAGTAACGACTATGCCTGGCATGATGATAGGGGCTAGATGAATAGTGTTCTCTTTACCTGTATAGTAATTCTACTAATATGAGTGCTCTGAATAATGTTCTCTTTACCGGTGTAGTGTATTTTACTAGTATGAGTGCTCTGAATAATGTTCTCTTATCCATTGTTTACCTATATAGTGCATCAACTAGTAGGAATGCTCTAATTAATGTTCTCTTTAACGGTAGAGTACACCTACTAGTATTATAAATATAATTATTTTCTGTGACTGTATATTACATTAATTTGTAGGATCCTTTACTATAGATAATTTAGCTGATCTGTAACAGGGTAGCCAGGGTTGAAATGATGTGGATGTCTCGGCGCCGAGCGGTGTGAGGCAAAAAAATTTTGGGACCTTTTTATGCAGAAAATTACTTTTTATTTAAGCACATGTACTCCCACAGAATCCGACACTAGTAAGATTCCCACCAATACATATATTTATATTTTTAACCAAATGTTATTGTTTCCTCGAAACTACCATCATTCAATTCATAAATATTTGATGTAAAGTTTCCCACCCCAGTGGCGGATCCAGAAATTTTCATAAGTATGGGCCCGCTCCGGTCATGCTTCAGTGATTCCCTATATAAGCAACCAAATTTTTCGCAGAAAAGGGGAGATCATGGCCGCCTTGCCCCCCCCTCCCCCCTAATTCCGCCTCTGCATGCACCCAATCTTAAAGTTATATTTGACATATAGGAACTGAAGTGACTTCTCTTTCCAGGAATTTGAGTCTACAACCTTGGATTTTTGATTTTTTTATTACTGAGCTAAACGCGTTGCAGGAGACATAGAAATACCGGGCGTCCGATCATCCGGTCTTGTTAGCACTCTTATGTGTACAATTCTTGTCAGATTAAGTGAAACTCATATCATAAGCAATGTCTTTGACAATTTGGAAAATAAGTCGTGATCAAATATTTTTAACCAGTTATGACCATTTGAAATATGAATTGTAATGGAAATCCCATTTCATTTGCTGTGAAGCTTATTGAAAAGAAAAAAAGAAAGAAATAAAAAGTGCTTTTTTAGTTATTCCCTAGCTTGTTCCTTGTCCTTCAATAGTTACAATATGATCTGAAATGTGCTTGGCGGGGAAAATTGGATCTTTGTTCTTTACTGATTGAATTAAAATTAGTATTTGAACCTAGATAGAAACGGGAATTCATTAGCCTAGGACTTAACACGATCTATTACAAATTGATTTTTTCATCACGTCTGGACTTTAAGACCCAGGTGGGTAAATTCAATGAACTTTTTTAATTGATGTCCAAAGTTGGGATAGGCTGATTTTTCCATTCACTTTTTTAATTCATACAAAACTCCCTACGGCTAAGCTTTTATCCACATTAGGTACAAATAATAGGCAATTGCATAAGGTTTCCTGGACCTAAAGACCCAGGTGAGTTAAGCTATGGAAATATTTTAATTGAGGTCCAAAGTTAAAAGAATACATGTCAGTTTTCCAAATCCCATGTACAGAATGAGGATAAATCATGGATATCTATATATTAATAGATCAAAAAAGAGGGACAAAACATACCAGACGGACAGTCAAACTGCCAACGAGGTTCACTTTTTGTTTTTCTTATTTTAATTGCTTCACGGGAATATAATATACGAAATTTTTATATTTAGAGAGCTTATATTTTTCTGCATTTTTTAAACTCGTCTATAAATAAAACTAACCTTTGAAGTACATTATCATAACATTAAAATAAATTGCAAAAAAATACCAAGTAGTCAAAATCAAGATATTTATAAATATCTTCGAAGTTGGGATTGAGAACTTTGTTTTCCTAAAACATATCTTTTTTGCAGTTTAGCAAGGTTCTTAAATTGAAGAAAATACAGTTCTAAAATTTATATTGTTGACTTAAAGTAAGAATTGTATGTATAGTAAAAATAAATGTGGCGTTTGCTCTGTATAAACAACATACATATTCGATTCGTTAAGTTGTCACATATTTATACGCATAATTTATTCTGTTTTCCTAAAAAAAATGGAACAGCAGGGCAAGGTGATATATGCTTTCAAATCAGTTATGTAAGTTTATTTAAACTGTAAATTTGATCCCATATTTGGTCTCATCAGTCAGGGAATGTATCAAATTTACAGTTTGAGGGAAAATAAAATAGAAATCCGACTTTTCCCTGAGACCTTCCTGGTTCTATATGCTTGTAAATGTATAATATATACAGCACTTCTAAAAAATCATCATACATCTTTTTAAAAGAATATAAAAATCCAAAGATTGTGTTTTTATCTATACAGAATATACAAAATTTAGAGTGAATCGTACCATTTGTCGAAAATAACACTTAAATTCTATCAACAACATTTATTATATTTTTTATCTATCTTAATAATAAAGGGTCTAACAAAACGTAATTTTGAACTGAACCAGGAAAGTTTCGACCTGCCAGACAGTTAAAATTGCATGCCATGCAAAATACCAAGCAAACTGATGTATCATGCAGTTAATCAGTACTAAAACTAGATTGTACAAACAATAATTACATTAAAATGTTTTTATTTTAAGCTCTAAAAATATATTATGATAGCATTTGAAAAAATGCTTAAATTTCAGTCATGTCAGTGTTACTGATCTAGTGGCATACAAACTTATAAACCTAATACGTTTGATGGATTATGTTGAACTCCATTATATTTTGCCATCTTGATTGTAAAATAGCAGAACACAATATGTCTTAATCTTCAATCAAATAATTATACAAACTTTGAGACTGGAATGCAACTCAAATATAATCTATAATTTATCATTTATCAGATGCCTATGAATGTTTCTAGCAATAATAGTAAATACTGAATTAAGATAATTTTGTTTTTATTGAATTTAAAACTCTAGTATCAAAAGTGATGTGGTAATTCTTTGAAAAAAATACAAATATCACTGTACATAAAATGCAAATCCAGAGGCAAGCATTCTGTGTTTAATATAAGATGCTGACAACTATTGAAAAAGAGAGAAAGAGACTTTTAAATCATGCGAAAGAAAAGACTGTAACTCATGCCTGTACAAAAGAAAAAAATGAATTTTACAAAAAATAATATAATGAAATCGAATCATCAATGCACAGAGTGAGAGAGACATGTAAAGTATATATGCTCTTTTTTCGTTTGCTGGTAGTTTGTACCACAGGATTGTGTAAGTGTCTCGTATGGTAAGAGCCATAGGTTCTTTATCACTAGCCTGTTTTGTAGTTGAAAAGACAGCCGAGTGTGTAAGTATTTCTGCCAGTACATAGCCTCTTTAGTATTCAAGACTTCTACAATGCTTCCCCGTGACAGCACATTGTAACTAGAATCTTGCATCCTAGGCATTTTTGTAAAGGATCTCAGAGCAACAAGGACCCTGTTGATGCAGTGTGTAGGCCCATTGTCGTGTGGACACCCCCTTACACTCATCAACACTGCCCCAACTATGGTAAATAGTATTACTGCCTTGTCGTTAGATCTGGGAAGATCAAGGGCTATGGGAGCAAATAAATACCAAATAATAACAAAGGCTCTCTCATCTACGATCCAGCCGGCCACGGACAACCAACTAAAACGAGTTAACTCGGGTCAAACTACATTAAATACCAAATACCGTACTAACAAAGGCTCTTTCATCGACGATCCAGCCGGCCAGGAACAACCAACTAAAACGAGTTAACTCGGGTCAAACTACATTAAATACCAAATACCGTAATAACAAAGGCTCTTTCATCGACGATCCAGTCGGCCAGGAACAACCAACTAAAATGAATTAACTCGGGTCAAACTACATTAAATACTAAATATGTAGTGGAAAAAAGTTGGAAACCTGTGTCCAAACCCTATTCTCAGAAGACCATCTCCAGAGGTATACTTGGACAGTATAAAAAAACTAGAGGCTCTCAAGAGCCTGTGTCGCTCACCTGTTACTGTAGTTACTGATGTCGGCCATCTTGGTTGGTAGGCGGGGTCATTAGACACTTTTTTTTAAATAGATACCCTAGTAATGATTGTGGCCAAGTTTGGTTTAATTTGGCCCAGTTTTAGAAAAGAAGATTTTTGTAAAAGTTACAAAAATGACGAAAAGTTGTTAAAAATTTACTATAAAGGGCAATAACTCCTTTAGGGGTCCTCTGACAATTTTGGTCATGTTGACTTATTTGTAGATCTTATTTTGTTGAACATTATTGCTGTTTACAGTTTATCTCTATCTATAATGGTATTCACGATAATAACCAAAAACTGCAAAATTTCCTTTAAATTACCAATTTTAGGGCAGCAACTCTACAACGGGTTGTGGGATTCATCTGAAAATTTGTGAGGGGATATTTCTTATTCTGATGGACATTTAAATCTTGAAAGATTTGCTCTAAATGTCTTAGTTTTAAAGATATATAGCAAAAACAGCATTTTACCACTATGTTCTAATTTTAGCCATGTCGGCCATTTTGTTTGGTAGGCGGGGTCATCGGACACATTTTTAAAACTATATACCACAATGATGATTGTGGCCAAGTTTACTTAAATTTGGCTCAGTAGTTTCAGAGAACAAGATTTTTGTACAAGTTACAAAAAATGACGAAAAGTTGTTAAAAATTGACTATAAAGGGCAATAACTCCTTAAGGGGTTGACTGACAATTTTGGTCATGTTGACTTATTTGTAGGTCTTACTTGGCTGAACATTATTGCTGTTTACAGTTTATCTCTATCTATAATAGTATTCAAAATAATAACCAAAAGCTGCAAAATTTACTTAAAATTACCAATTCAGGGGCAGCAACCCAACAACAGGTTGTCCGAATCGTCTGAAAATTTCAGGGCAGATAGATCTTGACCTGATCAACAATTTTATCCCATGTCAGATTTGCTCTAAATGCTTTGGTTTCAAAGATATAAGCCAAAATATACATTTTACCCCTGTGTTCTATTTTTAGCCATGGCGGCCATCTTGGTTTGATGGCCAGGTCACCGGACACATTTTTTAAACTAGATACCCCAAGGATGATTGTGGCTAAGTTTGGTTAAGTTTGGCCCTGTAGTTTCAGAGGAGAAGATTTTTGTAAAAGTTTACAGACGACGGACGCCGGACGACGGACGCCGGACGACGGACGCCAAGTGATGAGAAAAGCTCACTTGACCTTTCAGGTCAGTTGAGCTAAAAAAAAAAATGAATTATAATTATTCGTAACAAAACACCACTAACCATGAGCAGAAACATGAATTAAACTAAAAATTGTTACATATCTGAAATTTGTAAAAATAAACTTGACACTACGACTGTTGGGTAAAAAGTGAAGGCTTTCAAAATATCTTCCCGCACATGAAAATTTTCACGTGACTAAATTAGAAAATTCATACGCATCGTTAATACAAATGTTACCCCCTATTCGTTGAAACGCGTGAAAATGTAAATATGGCCAGTAAAAAGTATATAAATATTTAGGCAGAATAGTTTTTAATGACCTTTTGAATAGGTCGTCTACAAAGGGGGCATGGTTTTGCAAGTCTTTTCAGTCGCTTGGCACATATATAACAACATACTTGATGTCCAGTGCAGCCATGAATAATGCTGGCAGTTTTAGGTCGGCTGAAACAAATACAAATACATACTTTAGCGTCTGACACCATCGCACTTTAGCGTAGACCATCGCACTTTAGCGTGACCATCGTACTTTAGAGTACCATCGCACTTTAGAGTCCTACATATATAAAATATTTGAACTCTGAAAAGATGGTGTTTAATGATGTGAGTGGTAATACACAATATGCATGTATTTGCACTTTATTATGTTCTACATTACACAATTCAGGGGCGGATGCAGGAATTTTCGAAAGGGGGGGTGCTAACCCAGGGCAAAGGGGGGTGCAGGGGGGTGCAAAACATATGTCCCGATACAAATGCATTGATCGGCAAAAATAAAGGGGGGGTGCGCACCCCCGGAACCCCCCCCCCCTGGATCCGCCACTGCAATTAGAAACCTCTTAGACTCTTTAATAAATTCATAAACATTCTTTACAATTCTTTCATTTTCAACTTTACTTAAAGACTTATCG
>CAXARO010000993.1:0-33034 GCA_963971305.1 Arcuatula senhousia
GTAAGGTGTACCATGAACCTGCCAAAAAGGGAAAAATCAAAAAAGGAAAGAAAGAGAAAGGGCAAAAGGAAGGAAAAAATCAGACGCTAAATTCAAAAAAAAAAAAAAAAAAAAAAAAAAAAAAACAAGTCCACGCGCATACTTTTACTTACGGGCAATGTTGCGCAGAAATGATAATATGACGTGATGATGATGTGGAAAAAAGGAGTGGTGGGAATGGGCCATGATGATGTGATTGGATGACAAGGCTCCAGCTGCAATTACTTCCATACCAGTCAATGGATCTTGATGAAACTTTCACACATTCTTGGTGATATACCACAGATGTCTACATATCATGTTTAAACAGCAGTCAAAGAACGGGGTAAGTATGTTTCAAACTTAGACTTTATTAAATGAGATCCTAGCCCTAACCCTAACCCTAACCTAACCCCAACCCTAGTAATTATCTGTTAAATTGAAGATTTATGTGATGCTAGTATTATTATGTCGTAATATAAACTTACATTTTATCCCATAAAAACTTGCAACTGAGTTGCAAGGTAGTATAAATACCCTAACCCTCTCCGCGGTTAAAGGTTAAGGTTAAGGTTAAGGTTAAAAAGTAACCTTAACCTCAAATTTTTAACCGTAACCGTGGAAAATAAACAGTTTATATCGTTAAGATAAAATGAAAACTTAAAGTTGGTCACATAAAAACTTGCAACTGAGTTGCAAGGTAGTATAAATACCCTAACCCTCTACGCGGTTAAAGGTTAAGGTTAAGGTTAAAAAGTAACCTTAACCTTAACCCTAACTTCATTTTTTCTTTGAAAAACGTGTTTTTCGCTATTTTTTTAAAGACTTTTTTTATTGAGAAACAGAAGGGTCGAAGAAGAAAACCGATTAGTGATTCGTATTAAGTTTTTGGATGAAAAACTCGAAAACAATTGTTTTGGGAGGGTTGGGGTTACGATTGCCATTTTGACAACTTTGCAGACATCCATTGTTGCTCATTTTGGCATGTTCCCGTACTCCAATCGTCACGAAAATTAAAAATCCGCCCCGTAGGGGCAGTATTTTTTAACGGGTAATCCGATGCAAAAAACCGCAAGTTTCTGAGATGTGTCGTTTTCGAGTAAGGTGTACCATGAACCTGCCAAAAAGGGAAAAATCAAAAAAGGAAAGAAAGAGAAAGGGCAAAAGGAAGGAAAAAATCAGACGCTAAATTCAAAAAAAAAAAAAAAAAAAAAAAAAAAAAACAAGTCCACGCGCATACTTTTACTTACGGGCAATGTTGCGCAGAAATGATAATATGACGTGATGATGATGTGGAAAAAAGGAGTGGTGGGAATGGGCCATGATGATGTGATTGGATGACAAGGCTCCAGCTGCAATTACTTCCATACCAGTCAATGGATCTTGATGAAACTTTCACACATTCTTGGTGATATACCACAGATGTCTACATATCATGTTTAAACAGCAGTCAAAGAACGGGGTAAGTATGTTTCAAACTTAGACTTTATTAAATGAGATCCTAGCCCTAACCCTAACCCTAACCTAACCCCAACCCTAGTAATTATCTGTTAAATTGAAGATTTATGTGATGCTAGTATTATTATGTCGTAATATAAACTTACATTTTATCCCATAAAAACTTGCAACTGAGTTGCAAGGTAGTATAAATACCCTAACCCTCTCCGCGGTTAAAGGTTAAGGTTAAGGTTAAGGTTAAAAAGTAACCTTAACCTCAAATTTTTAACCGTAACCGTGGAAAATAAACAGTTTATATCGTTAAGATAAAATGAAAACTTAAAGTTGGTCACATAAAAACTTGCAACTGAGTTGCAAGGTAGTATAAATACCCTAACCCTCTACGCGGTTAAAGGTTAAGGTTAAGGTTAAAAAGTAACCTTAACCTTAACCCTAACTTCATTTTTTCTTTGAAAAACGTGTTTTTCGCTATTTTTTTAAAGACTTTTTTTATTGAGAAACAGAAGGGTCGAAGAAGAAAACCGATTAGTGATTCGTATTAAGTTTTTGGATGAAAAACTCGAAAACAATTGTTTTGGGAGGGTTGGGGTTACGATTGCCATTTTGACAACTTTGCAGACATCCATTGTTGCTCATTTTGGCATGTTCCCGTACTCCAATCGTCACGAAAATTAAAAATCCGCCCCGTAGGGGCAGTATTTTTTAACGGGTAATCCGATGCAAAAAACCGCAAGTTTCTGAGATGTGTCGTTTTCGAGTAAGGTGTACCATGAACCTGCCAAAAAGGGAAAAATCAAAAAAGGAAAGAAAGAGAAAGGGCAAAAGGAAGGAAAAAATCAGACGCTAAATTCAAAAAAAAAAAAAAAAAAAAAAAAAAAAAACAAGTCCACGCGCATACTTTTACTTACGGGCAATGTTGCGCAGAAATGATAATATGACGTGATGATGATGTGGAAAAAAGGAGTGGTGGGAATGGGCCATGATGATGTGATTGGATGACAAGGCTCCAGCTGCAATTACTTCCATACCAGTCAATGGATCTTGATGAAACTTTCACACATTCTTGGTGATATACCACAGATGTCTACATATCATGTTTAAACAGCAGTCAAAGAACGGGGTAAGTATGTTTCAAACTTAGACTTTATTAAATGAGATCCTAGCCCTAACCCTAACCCTAACCTAACCCCAACCCTAGTAATTATCTGTTAAATTGAAGATTTATGTGATGCTAGTATTATTATGTCGTAATATAAACTTACATTTTATCCCATAAAAACTTGCAACTGAGTTGCAAGGTAGTATAAATACCCTAACCCTCTCCGCGGTTAAAGGTTAAGGTTAAGGTTAAGGTTAAAAAGTAACCTTAACCTCAAATTTTTAACCGTAACCGTGGAAAATAAACAGTTTATATCGTTAAGATAAAATGAAAACTTAAAGTTGGTCACATAAAAACTTGCAACTGAGTTGCAAGGTAGTATAAATACCCTAACCCTCTACGCGGTTAAAGGTTAAGGTTAAGGTTAAAAAGTAACCTTAACCTTAACCCTAACTTCATTTTTTCTTTGAAAAACGTGTTTTTCGCTATTTTTTTAAAGACTTTTTTTATTGAGAAACAGAAGGGTCGAAGAAGAAAACCGATTAGTGATTCGTATTAAGTTTTTGGATGAAAAACTCGAAAACAATTGTTTTGGGAGGGTTGGGGTTACGATTGCCATTTTGACAACTTTGCAGACATCCATTGTTGCTCATTTTGGCATGTTCCCGTACTCCAATCGTCACGAAAATTAAAAATCCGCCCCGTAGGGGCAGTATTTTTTAACGGGTAATCCGATGCAAAAAACCGCAAGTTTCTGAGATGTGTCGTTTTCGAGTAAGGTGTACCATGAACCTGCCAAAAAGGGAAAAATCAAAAAAGGAAAGAAAGAGAAAGGGCAAAAGGAAGGAAAAAATCAGACGCTAAATTCAAAAAAAAAAAAAAAAAAAAAAAAAAAAAACAAGTCCACGCGCATACTTTTACTTACGGGCAATGTTGCGCAGAAATGATAATATGACGTGATGATGATGTGGAAAAAAGGAGTGGTGGGAATGGGCCATGATGATGTGATTGGATGACAAGGCTCCAGCTGCAATTACTTCCATACCAGTCAATGGATCTTGATGAAACTTTCACACATTCTTGGTGATATACCACAGATGTCTACATATCATGTTTAAACAGCAGTCAAAGAACGGGGTAAGTATGTTTCAAACTTAGACTTTATTAAATGAGATCCTAGCCCTAACCCTAACCCTAACCTAACCCCAACCCTAGTAATTATCTGTTAAATTGAAGATTTATGTGATGCTAGTATTATTATGTCGTAATATAAACTTACATTTTATCCCATAAAAACTTGCAACTGAGTTGCAAGGTAGTATAAATACCCTAACCCTCTCCGCGGTTAAAGGTTAAGGTTAAGGTTAAGGTTAAAAAGTAACCTTAACCTCAAATTTTTAACCGTAACCGTGGAAAATAAACAGTTTATATCGTTAAGATAAAATGAAAACTTAAAGTTGGTCACATAAAAACTTGCAACTGAGTTGCAAGGTAGTATAAATACCCTAACCCTCTACGCGGTTAAAGGTTAAGGTTAAGGTTAAAAAGTAACCTTAACCTTAACCCTAACTTCATTTTTTCTTTGAAAAACGTGTTTTTCGCTATTTTTTTAAAGACTTTTTTTATTGAGAAACAGAAGGGTCGAAGAAGAAAACCGATTAGTGATTCGTATTAAGTTTTTGGATGAAAAACTCGAAAACAATTGTTTTGGGAGGGTTGGGGTTACGATTGCCATTTTGACAACTTTGCAGACATCCATTGTTGCTCATTTTGGCATGTTCCCGTACTCCAATCGTCACGAAAATTAAAAATCCGCCCCGTAGGGGCAGTATTTTTTAACGGGTAATCCGATGCAAAAAACCGCAAGTTTCTGAGATGTGTCGTTTTCGAGTAAGGTGTACCATGAACCTGCCAAAAAGGGAAAAATCAAAAAAGGAAAGAAAGAGAAAGGGCAAAAGGAAGGAAAAAATCAGACGCTAAATTCAAAAAAAAAAAAAAAAAAAAAAAAAAAAAAACAAGTCCACGCGCATACTTTTACTTACGGGCAATGTTGCGCAGAAATGATAATATGACGTGATGATGATGTGGAAAAAAGGAGTGGTGGGAATGGGCCATGATGATGTGATTGGATGACAAGGCTCCAGCTGCAATTACTTCCATACCAGTCAATGGATCTTGATGAAACTTTCACACATTCTTGGTGATATACCACAGATGTCTACATATCATGTTTAAACAGCAGTCAAAGAACGGGGTAAGTATGTTTCAAACTTAGACTTTATTAAATGAGATCCTAGCCCTAACCCTAACCCTAACCTAACCCCAACCCTAGTAATTATCTGTTAAATTGAAGATTTATGTGATGCTAGTATTATTATGTCGTAATATAAACTTACATTTTATCCCATAAAAACTTGCAACTGAGTTGCAAGGTAGTATAAATACCCTAACCCTCTCCGCGGTTAAAGGTTAAGGTTAAGGTTAAGGTTAAAAAGTAACCTTAACCTCAAATTTTTAACCGTAACCGTGGAAAATAAACAGTTTATATCGTTAAGATAAAATGAAAACTTAAAGTTGGTCACATAAAAACTTGCAACTGAGTTGCAAGGTAGTATAAATACCCTAACCCTCTACGCGGTTAAAGGTTAAGGTTAAGGTTAAAAAGTAACCTTAACCTTAACCCTAACTTCATTTTTTCTTTGAAAAACGTGTTTTTCGCTATTTTTTTAAAGACTTTTTTTATTGAGAAACAGAAGGGTCGAAGAAGAAAACCGATTAGTGATTCGTATTAAGTTTTTGGATGAAAAACTCGAAAACAATTGTTTTGGGAGGGTTGGGGTTACGATTGCCATTTTGACAACTTTGCAGACATCCATTGTTGCTCATTTTGGCATGTTCCCGTACTCCAATCGTCACGAAAATTAAAAATCCGCCCCGTAGGGGCAGTATTTTTTAACGGGTAATCCGATGCAAAAAACCGCAAGTTTCTGAGATGTGTCGTTTTCGAGTAAGGTGTACCATGAACCTGCCAAAAAGGGAAAAATCAAAAAAGGAAAGAAAGAGAAAGGGCAAAAGGAAGGAAAAAATCAGACGCTAAATTCAAAAAAAAAAAAAAAAAAAAAAAAAAAAAAACAAGTCCACGCGCATACTTTTACTTACGGGCAATGTTGCGCAGAAATGATAATATGACGTGATGATGATGTGGAAAAAAGGAGTGGTGGGAATGGGCCATGATGATGTGATTGGATGACAAGGCTCCAGCTGCAATTACTTCCATACCAGTCAATGGATCTTGATGAAACTTTCACACATTCTTGGTGATATACCACAGATGTCTACATATCATGTTTAAACAGCAGTCAAAGAACGGGGTAAGTATGTTTCAAACTTAGACTTTATTAAATGAGATCCTAGCCCTAACCCTAACCCTAACCTAACCCCAACCCTAGTAATTATCTGTTAAATTGAAGATTTATGTGATGCTAGTATTATTATGTCGTAATATAAACTTACATTTTATCCCATAAAAACTTGCAACTGAGTTGCAAGGTAGTATAAATACCCTAACCCTCTCCGCGGTTAAAGGTTAAGGTTAAGGTTAAGGTTAAAAAGTAACCTTAACCTCAAATTTTTAACCGTAACCGTGGAAAATAAACAGTTTATATCGTTAAGATAAAATGAAAACTTAAAGTTGGTCACATAAAAACTTGCAACTGAGTTGCAAGGTAGTATAAATACCCTAACCCTCTACGCGGTTAAAGGGTTAAGGTTAAGGTTAAAAAGTAACCTTAACCTTAACCCTAACTTCATTTTTTCTTTGAAAAACGTGTTTTTCGCTATTTTTTTAAAGACTTTTTTTATTGAGAAACAGAAGGGTCGAAGAAGAAAACCGATTAGTGATTCGTATTAAGTTTTTGGATGAAAAACTCGAAAACAATTGTTTTGGGAGGGTTGGGGTTACGATTGCCATTTTGACAACTTTGCAGACATCCATTGTTGCTCATTTTGGCATGTTCCCGTACTCCAATCGTCACGAAAATTAAAAATCCGCCCCGTAGGGGCAGTATTTTTTAACGGGTAATCCGATGCAAAAAACCGCAAGTTTCTGAGATGTGTCGTTTTCGAGTAAGGTGTACCATGAACCTGCCAAAAAGGGAAAAATCAAAAAAGGAAAGAAAGAGAAAGGGCAAAAGGAAGGAAAAAATCAGACGCTAAATTCAAAAAAAAAAAAAAAAAAAAAAAAAAAAAAACAAGTCCACGCGCATACTTTTACTTACGGGCAATGTTGCGCAGAAATGATAATATGACGTGATGATGATGTGGAAAAAAGGAGTGGTGGGAATGGGCCATGATGATGTGATTGGATGACAAGGCTCCAGCTGCAATTACTTCCATACCAGTCAATGGATCTTGATGAAACTTTCACACATTCTTGGTGATATACCACAGATGTCTACATATCATGTTTAAACAGCAGTCAAAGAACGGGGTAAGTATGTTTCAAACTTAGACTTTATTAAATGAGATCCTAGCCCTAACCCTAACCCTAACCTAACCCCAACCCTAGTAATTATCTGTTAAATTGAAGATTTATGTGATGCTAGTATTATTATGTCGTAATATAAACTTACATTTTATCCCATAAAAACTTGCAACTGAGTTGCAAGGTAGTATAAATACCCTAACCCTCTCCGCGGTTAAAGGTTAAGGTTAAGGTTAAGGTTAAAAAGTAACCTTAACCTCAAATTTTTAACCGTAACCGTGGAAAATAAACAGTTTATATCGTTAAGATAAAATGAAAACTTAAAGTTGGTCACATAAAAACTTGCAACTGAGTTGCAAGGTAGTATAAATACCCTAACCCTCTACGCGGTTAAAGGTTAAGGTTAAGGTTAAAAAGTAACCTTAACCTTAACCCTAACTTCATTTTTTCTTTGAAAAACGTGTTTTTCGCTATTTTTTTAAAGACTTTTTTTATTGAGAAACAGAAGGGTCGAAGAAGAAAACCGATTAGTGATTCGTATTAAGTTTTTGGATGAAAAACTCGAAAACAATTGTTTTGGGAGGGTTGGGGTTACGATTGCCATTTTGACAACTTTGCAGACATCCATTGTTGCTCATTTTGGCATGTTCCCGTACTCCAATCGTCACGAAAATTAAAAATCCGCCCCGTAGGGGCAGTATTTTTTAACGGGTAATCCGATGCAAAAAACCGCAAGTTTCTGAGATGTGTCGTTTTCGAGTAAGGTGTACCATGAACCTGCCAAAAAGGGAAAAATCAAAAAAGGAAAGAAAGAGAAAGGGCAAAAGGAAGGAAAAAATCAGACGCTAAATTCAAAAAAAAAAAAAAAAAAAAAAAAAAAAAAACAAGTCCACGCGCATACTTTTACTTACGGGCAATGTTGCGCAGAAATGATAATATGACGTGATGATGATGTGGAAAAAAGGAGTGGTGGGAATGGGCCATGATGATGTGATTGGATGACAAGGCTCCAGCTGCAATTACTTCCATACCAGTCAATGGATCTTGATGAAACTTTCACACATTCTTGGTGATATACCACAGATGTCTACATATCATGTTTAAACAGCAGTCAAAGAACGGGGTAAGTATGTTTCAAACTTAGACTTTATTAAATGAGATCCTAGCCCTAACCCTAACCCTAACCTAACCCCAACCCTAGTAATTATCTGTTAAATTGAAGATTTATGTGATGCTAGTATTATTATGTCGTAATATAAACTTACATTTTATCCCATAAAAACTTGCAACTGAGTTGCAAGGTAGTATAAATACCCTAACCCTCTCCGCGGTTAAAGGTTAAGGTTAAGGTTAAGGTTAAAAAGTAACCTTAACCTCAAATTTTTAACCGTAACCGTGGAAAATAAACAGTTTATATCGTTAAGATAAAATGAAAACTTAAAGTTGGTCACATAAAAACTTGCAACTGAGTTGCAAGGTAGTATAAATACCCTAACCCTCTACGCGGTTAAAGGTTAAGGTTAAGGTTAAAAAGTAACCTTAACCTTAACCCTAACTTCATTTTTTCTTTGAAAAACGTGTTTTTCGCTATTTTTTTAAAGACTTTTTTTATTGAGAAACAGAAGGGTCGAAGAAGAAAACCGATTAGTGATTCGTATTAAGTTTTTGGATGAAAAACTCGAAAACAATTGTTTTGGGAGGGTTGGGGTTACGATTGCCATTTTGACAACTTTGCAGACATCCATTGTTGCTCATTTTGGCATGTTCCCGTACTCCAATCGTCACGAAAATTAAAAATCCGCCCCGTAGGGGCAGTATTTTTTAACGGGTAATCCGATGCAAAAAACCGCAAGTTTCTGAGATGTGTCGTTTTCGAGTAAGGTGTACCATGAACCTGCCAAAAAGGGAAAAATCAAAAAAGGAAAGAAAGAGAAAGGGCAAAAGGAAGGAAAAAATCAGACGCTAAATTCAAAAAAAAAAAAAAAAAAAAAAAAAAAAAAACAAGTCCACGCGCATACTTTTACTTACGGGCAATGTTGCGCAGAAATGATAATATGACGTGATGATGATGTGGAAAAAAGGAGTGGTGGGAATGGGCCATGATGATGTGATTGGATGACAAGGCTCCAGCTGCAATTACTTCCATACCAGTCAATGGATCTTGATGAAACTTTCACACATTCTTGGTGATATACCACAGATGTCTACATATCATGTTTAAACAGCAGTCAAAGAACGGGGTAAGTATGTTTCAAACTTAGACTTTATTAAATGAGATCCTAGCCCTAACCCTAACCCTAACCTAACCCCAACCCTAGTAATTATCTGTTAAATTGAAGATTTATGTGATGCTAGTATTATTATGTCGTAATATAAACTTACATTTTATCCCATAAAAACTTGCAACTGAGTTGCAAGGTAGTATAAATACCCTAACCCTAACCCTAACCCTAACCCTAACCCTAACCCTAACCCTAACCCTAACCCTAACCCTAACCCTAACCCTAACCCTAACCCTAACCCCTAACCCTAACCCTAACCCTAACCCTAACCCTAACCCTAACCCTAACCCTAACCCTAACCCTAACCCTAACCCTAACCCTAACCCTAACCCCTAACCCTAACCCTAACCCTAACCCTAACCCTAACCCTAACCCCTAACCCTAACCCCTAACCCTAACCCTAACCCTAACCCTAACCCCTAACCCTAACCCTAACCCTAACCCTAACCCTAACCCTAACCCTAACCCTAACCCTAACCCTAACCCTAACCCTAACCCTAACCCTAACCCTAACCCTGGTATCCGGGTTTCCAGCAACGAAACATGGAGTTGGGCAATGGTTAACGGAAAGCAGCTCCTATCGCCCGCTACTGCAAAACCACTCAAGGGATCTTCATGAAACTCTCACACAATGTAGATAAAGATGTTCACTTCCTGTCTGTGCAACAATAGTGCCTCATTACATTGAAACACATTTTTGTCTGATTTTTTTTTTAATTATTCTTTGGTGTTTCAGAACTTGTTCCTGATCCTGAACTTTTCATTGTTTGTTGGAAAACACTATACGATTTTAGAAGTGAGTGAGTTGGTGTTTTTACGCCCGTGCAACGCTATATAGGTTATTTACAGGCGATGAACATGAAAAGAATGATCCAATGAACATGAAATGATGATGATAAATGAAATATGGGGATGGGGTGCGAAACAAAGGAACGGTAAATTTTGAAGAACCACAGGAAAAGGCGGAGAGGTGGGTAGGGGCGGAAAATTTAGCCTATGTGGTGCATGTTTCGCTTATTTGGCCCTGTTTCCTTGCTTCAATCGTCTCGAAAATGAAAAATTGGTCCCATAGGGACCGTAATTTTTGACGAGCGAGCCAATGCAAAACACCGCAAGTCTCTAGACAAAGCCGTTGTAGAGTTAGGTGTACCATGGGCATGCAAAATGGCAAAGGCAAATTGTTAACTTTAAGTGCTTGTATCTCGGTCATCTCTTGGCCGATTTTTAAAATTGAACCATGATTGTAAAGATAATTGTTCGTTCTCCAGACCTAGTTTAAGAAAATAAATGAACACGGTAACGAAGCTTTTTCCTACCTCATTGAACATTGCTAACTTGTACAATGTCTAGACTCGGACCTGGAAGTGATGTAAGTTTGAGGCATCACAAATTTCGATCGCCAATAGGTAGCCCGGTTCTGTAAATTGTGTTAAACGGCGCAAGTCGTGTTCTGTTAGACACAGTAAAGGGGTTGTACCTCGGTTGAGCACAGGCGAGACTGGAATTATTTTCTAGGAGCAAGCTGTTTGTCTCAATGTGGGCGACTTTTTCGAAAACACTATACGATTTTAGGAGAGCTCATACTTTTTTTACATTTTTATTACAGAATATTTACGGCACATGATGCTCAAACAGAAATAAGAGAGACAGTGGTTCATCTGGATGCTGTGCGAGTCAAAAGAAAGGGGTAAGTAGTTTAAAAACGTAGACTAGCCTTGTGAGCGAATGTAGGTCTAAACACGCAACCAAATCATGTATGGTCTTGCTTAAAAAAGATTAAGGAAAGATACGGGCCCGAAGACAAGATATAAAAGTAGCAGGCTGAAACACTGAGCCATATATTCCAAGTTGTGATCAATAGAAATGTTCACTATCGATAAAAGAGACATTTCCGAGTGAGTAAATGTGGGTTGTATCACGGAAGTACAATACAGATTACTTCCCTTTTACCAAACACTATTTTAATACGACCGCAAAACGTTTTCCTGCAGTCTAAGGAGACAATTTATAAGGATGTTCTTGCCATAAATTATGCTTAAATACTTTTACCATAAAAATGTATTCGTGTAGTCTTAGGGGTATATTAATATGGATTTTATTGTCCTAGAGTGTGGTTATATATGGGAACTAGTACCCCCAAAAGGTGGCAATATTGTTTTAAAGGATATTTATAAGGATATAATTGCCATAAACTGTGAGGAAATACATTATATGGTCATTGATACTATCAAATGGGATGATTTTGTCCCAGGAGTAAAAGAATAAGGGTGAGTGAATGTAGGTCGTAACATCCAACCTAACATGTATCATGATTTTCTCCCTAAGAATTGACACAGTTTATATGCATTTGAAGGTACCGTTCGTAAAGGGAACCTCGTTAGCATTCAAAATCAGTTTGAATTTTTAAAATCGGTTCAAAAATGACTGAGATAGTAAAAGAATAAGGGTGAGTGAATGTAGGTCGTAACATCCAACCTAACATGTATCATGATTTTCTCCCTTAGAATTGACACAGTTTATATGCATTTGAAGGTACCGTTCGTAAAGGAAAACTCGTTAGCATTCAAAAACAGTTTGAATTTTTAAAATCGGTTGAAAAATGACTGAGATATTGTCTTTTGAAATTTACGTTTCATAGTTATAGAAATATATTATCTCCCTTTAAAATACGTATGCAAATGAGTTCTACCACTATAATTGTTTCTATACCAAAGACCCACCATATATAGGAACCGATTACTTCATTAAATATCGGCGCATGCGCAGTCGAATAAAAGGGTTAGGGTTAGAGTTAATTAAAGAAGTTCCGGCTAACTCTAACTCTAACCCTAACCCTAACCCTTTATTCATACGCCAACCATATAACATACCAATAAAATATCAATACATCGGTGGGGTCCCCCTCTATACGATACCTAACCCTAACCCTAACTCTTAACCCTAACCCTAACCCTGAGCATAAAACTGACCCTAACCCTAACCCCGACCCTAACCCTAACCCTTAACCCTAACCCTAACCCTTTTTTCTTAAAAAGTGTGTTTTTCGCGTATTTTTCTACATAATTTTTTATCAAGAAACAGGGAGGTCAGGGAAGAAAACCGATGAGTGATTCGTATTAAGTTTTCGGATGAAAAACTCGAAAAAAATATTTTTGTGAGGGTTGGGGTTACGGTTGCCATGTTGACCACTTTGCAGATATCAATTTATGCTCATTTGGGCATGTTCCCGTACTCTTATCGTCACGAAATTGAAAAATCAGCCCCGTAGGGGCAGTACTTTTTAACGGGCAACCCGATGCAAAAAACTGCAAGTCTCTATCTTGTGTCGTTCTCGAGTTAGGTGTATCATGCGAAATGACGAAAAAACCGATTTTTCAGCTTCAATGCATTGAGTTCATTATGAACAATCTCAAATGTTACGGTTTCCCTGAACTCTACTCTGAATAGACTATAGATTTGACCATTTTTACGCTCCTGTTACAAGGCAAGAGAAAGCAGTGACTCGTCAAAAGTGACAGAAAAGTTCAATTCTACAAGCTTCAAAACCCATATTTCAAGAATAAACCGATCACCCAACTACATGTACCAACCGCCAATTAATTGTAGGTCTTCCCGTAAGTTATCGAAAGTTGAAAAGAACAAAATACACATAGGAACAAAAAACAAAAAAATAGGAACAGGAAAGGGATGATACACCACTGGAAAAGGGGGAGTGGTGGGTAGGGCCAAAGATGATGTGATCGAATGACAAAGGCTCCATCTGCAATTTCTTCTATACCAATCAGTGGATCTTAACGAAACTTTCACACAATCTTGGTGATACATCACAGATGTCTAGAATCCATGTTAAACTTTGATCGCAGTGGTATCCGGGTTTCCAGCAACGAAACATGGAGTTGGGCAATGGTTAACGGAAAGCAGCTCCTATCGCCCGCTACTGCAAAACCACTCAAGGGATCTTCATGAAACTCTCACACAATGTAGATAAAGATGTTCACTTCCTGTCTGTGCAACAATAGTGCCTCATTACATTGAAACACATTTTTGTCTGATTTTTTTTTTAATTATTCTTTGGTGTTTCAGAACTTGTTCCTGATCCTGAACTTTTCATTGTTTGTTGGAAAACACTATACGATTTTAGAAGTGAGTGAGTTGGTGTTTTTACGCCCGTGCAACGCTATATAGGTTATTTACAGGCGATGAACATGAAAAGAATGATCCAATGAACATGAAATGATGATGATAAATGAAATATGGGGATGGGGTGCGAAACAAAGGAACGGTAAATTTTGAAGAACCACAGGAAAAGGCGGAGAGGTGGGTAGGGGCGGAAAATTTAGCCTATGTGGTGCATGTTTCGCTTATTTGGCCCTGTTTCCTTGCTTCAATCGTCTCGAAAATGAAAAATTGGTCCCATAGGGACCGTAATTTTTGACGAGCGAGCCAATGCAAAAAACCGCAAGTCTCTAGACAAAGCCGTTGTAGAGTTAGGTGTACCATGGGCATGCAAAATGGCAAAGGCAAATTGTTAACTTTAAGTGCTTGTATCTCGGTCATCTCTTGGCCGATTTTTAAAATTGAACCATGATTGTAAAGATAATTGTTCGTTCTCCAGACCTAGTTTAAGAAAATAAATGAACACGGTAACGAAGCTTTTTCCTACCTCATTGAACATTGCTAACTTGTACAATGTCTAGACTCGGACCTGGAAGTGATGTAAGTTTGAGGCATCACAAATTTCGATCGCCAATAGGTAGCCCGGTTCTGTAAATTGTGTTAAACGGCGCAAGTCGTGTTCTGTTAGACACAGTAAAGGGGTTGTACCTCGGTTGAGCACAGGCGAGACTGGAATTATTTTCTAGGAGCAAGCTGTTTGTCTCAATGTGGGCGACTTTTTCGAAAACACTATACGATTTTAGGAGAGCTCATACTTTTTTTACATTTTTATTACAGAATATTTACGGCACATGATGCTCAAACAGAAATAAGAGAGACAGTGGTTCATCTGGATGCTGTGCGAGTCAAAAGAAAGGGGTAAGTAGTTTAAAAACGTAGACTAGCCTTGTGAGCGAATGTAGGTCTAAACACGCAACCAAATCATGTATGGTCTTGCTTAAAAAAGATTAAGGAAAGATACGGGCCCGAAGACAAGATATAAAAGTAGCAGGCTGAAACACTGAGCCATATATTCCAAGTTGTGATCAATAGAAATGTTCACTATCGATAAAAGAGACATTTCCGAGTGAGTAAATGTGGGTTGTATCACGGAAGTACAATACAGATTACTTCCCTTTTACCAAACACTATTTTAATACGACCGCAAAACGTTTTCCTGCAGTCTAAGGAGACAATTTATAAGGATGTTCTTGCCATAAATTATGCTTAAATACTTTTACCATAAAAATGTATTCGTGTAGTCTTAGGGGTATATTAATATGGATTTTATTGTCCTAGAGTGTGGTTATATATGGGAACTAGTACCCCCAAAAGGTGGCAATATTGTTTTAAAGGATATTTATAAGGATATAATTGCCATAAACTGTGAGGAAATACATTATATGGTCATTGATACTATCAAATGGGATGATTTTGTCCCAGGAGTAAAAGAATAAGGGTGAGTGAATGTAGGTCGTAACATCCAACCTAACATGTATCATGATTTTCTCCCTAAGAATTGACACAGTTTATATGCATTTGAAGGTACCGTTCGTAAAGGGAACCTCGTTAGCATTCAAAATCAGTTTGAATTTTTAAAATCGGTTCAAAAATGACTGAGATAGTAAAAGAATAAGGGTGAGTGAATGTAGGTCGTAACATCCAACCTAACATGTATCATGATTTTCTCCCTTAGAATTGACACAGTTTATATGCATTTGAAGGTACCGTTCGTAAAGGAAAACTCGTTAGCATTCAAAAACAGTTTGAATTTTTAAAATCGGTTGAAAAATGACTGAGATATTGTCTTTTGAAATTTACGTTTCATAGTTATAGAAATATATTATCTCCCTTTAAAATACGTATGCAAATGAGTTCTACCACTATAATTGTTTCTATACCAAAGACCCACCATATATAGGAACCGATTACTTCATTAAATATCGGCGCATGCGCAGTCGAATAAAAGGGTTAGGGTTAGAGTTAATTAAAGAAGTTCCGGCTAACTCTAACTCTAACCCTAACCCTAACCCTTTATTCATACGCCAACCATATAACATACCAATAAAATATCAATACATCGGTGGGGTCCCCCTCTATACGATACCTAACCCTAACCCTAACTCTTAACCCTAACCCTAACCCTGAGCATAAAACTGACCCTAACCCTAACCCCGACCCTAACCCTAACCCTTAACCCTAACCCTAACCCTTTTTTCTTAAAAAGTGTGTTTTTCGCGTATTTTTCTACATAATTTTTTATCAAGAAACAGGGAGGTCAGGGAAGAAAACCGATGAGTGATTCGTATTAAGTTTTCGGATGAAAAACTCGAAAAAAATATTTTTGTGAGGGTTGGGGTTACGGTTGCCATGTTGACCACTTTGCAGATATCAATTTATGCTCATTTGGGCATGTTCCCGTACTCTTATCGTCACGAAATTGAAAAATCAGCCCCGTAGGGGCAGTACTTTTTAACGGGCAACCCGATGCAAAAAACTGCAAGTCTCTATCTTGTGTCGTTCTCGAGTTAGGTGTATCATGCGAAATGACGAAAAAACCGATTTTTCAGCTTCAATGCATTGAGTTCATTATGAACAATCTCAAATGTTACGGTTTCCCTGAACTCTACTCTGAATAGACTATAGATTTGACCATTTTTACGCTCCTGTTACAAGGCAAGAGAAAGCAGTGACTCGTCAAAAGTGACAGAAAAGTTCAATTCTACAAGCTTCAAAACCCATATTTCAAGAATAAACCGATCACCCAACTACATGTACCAACCGCCAATTAATTGTAGGTCTTCCCGTAAGTTATCGAAAGTTGAAAAGAACAAAATACACATAGGAACAAAAAACAAAAAAATAGGAACAGGAAAGGGATGATACACCACTGGAAAAGGGGGAGTGGTGGGTAGGGCCAAAGATGATGTGATCGAATGACAAAGGCTCCATCTGCAATTTCTTCTATACCAATCAGTGGATCTTAACGAAACTTTCACACAATCTTGGTGATACATCACAGATGTCTAGAATCCATGTTAAACTTTGATCGCAGTGGTATCCGGGTTTCCAGCAACGAAACATGGAGTTGGGCAATGGTTAACGGAAAGCAGCTCCTATCGCCCGCTACTGCAAAACCACTCAAGGGATCTTCATGAAACTCTCACACAATGTAGATAAAGATGTTCACTTCCTGTCTGTGCAACAATAGTGCCTCATTACATTGAAACACATTTTTGTCTGATTTTTTTTTTAATTATTCTTTGGTGTTTCAGAACTTGTTCCTGATCCTGAACTTTTCATTGTTTGTTGGAAAACACTATACGATTTTAGAAGTGAGTGAGTTGGTGTTTTTACGCCCGTGCAACGCTATATAGGTTATTTACAGGCGATGAACATGAAAAGAATGATCCAATGAACATGAAATGATGATGATAAATGAAATATGGGGATGGGGTGCGAAACAAAGGAACGGTAAATTTTGAAGAACCACAGGAAAAGGCGGAGAGGTGGGTAGGGGCGGAAAATTTAGCCTATGTGGTGCATGTTTCGCTTATTTGGCCCTGTTTCCTTGCTTCAATCGTCTCGAAAATGAAAAATTGGTCCCATAGGGACCGTAATTTTTGACGAGCGAGCCAATGCAAAACACCGCAAGTCTCTAGACAAAGCCGTTGTAGAGTTAGGTGTACCATGGGCATGCAAAATGGCAAAGGCAAATTGTTAACTTTAAGTGCTTGTATCTCGGTCATCTCTTGGCCGATTTTTAAAATTGAACCATGATTGTAAAGATAATTGTTCGTTCTCCAGACCTAGTTTAAGAAAATAAATGAACACGGTAACGAAGCTTTTTCCTACCTCATTGAACATTGCTAACTTGTACAATGTCTAGACTCGGACCTGGAAGTGATGTAAGTTTGAGGCATCACAAATTTCGATCGCCAATAGGTAGCCCGGTTCTGTAAATTGTGTTAAACGGCGCAAGTCGTGTTCTGTTAGACACAGTAAAGGGGTTGTACCTCGGTTGAGCACAGGCGAGACTGGAATTATTTTCTAGGAGCAAGCTGTTTGTCTCAATGTGGGCGACTTTTTCGAAAACACTATACGATTTTAGGAGAGCTCATACTTTTTTTACATTTTTATTACAGAATATTTACGGCACATGATGCTCAAACAGAAATAAGAGAGACAGTGGTTCATCTGGATGCTGTGCGAGTCAAAAGAAAGGGGTAAGTAGTTTAAAAACGTAGACTAGCCTTGTGAGCGAATGTAGGTCTAAACACGCAACCAAATCATGTATGGTCTTGCTTAAAAAAGATTAAGGAAAGATACGGGCCCGAAGACAAGATATAAAAGTAGCAGGCTGAAACACTGAGCCATATATTCCAAGTTGTGATCAATAGAAATGTTCACTATCGATAAAAGAGACATTTCCGAGTGAGTAAATGTGGGTTGTATCACGGAAGTACAATACAGATTACTTCCCTTTTACCAAACACTATTTTAATACGACCGCAAAACGTTTTCCTGCAGTCTAAGGAGACAATTTATAAGGATGTTCTTGCCATAAATTATGCTTAAATACTTTTACCATAAAAATGTATTCGTGTAGTCTTAGGGGTATATTAATATGGATTTTATTGTCCTAGAGTGTGGTTATATATGGGAACTAGTACCCCCAAAAGGTGGCAATATTGTTTTAAAGGATATTTATAAGGATATAATTGCCATAAACTGTGAGGAAATACATTATATGGTCATTGATACTATCAAATGGGATGATTTTGTCCCAGGAGTAAAAGAATAAGGGTGAGTGAATGTAGGTCGTAACATCCAACCTAACATGTATCATGATTTTCTCCCTAAGAATTGACACAGTTTATATGCATTTGAAGGTACCGTTCGTAAAGGGAACCTCGTTAGCATTCAAAATCAGTTTGAATTTTTAAAATCGGTTCAAAAATGACTGAGATAGTAAAAGAATAAGGGTGAGTGAATGTAGGTCGTAACATCCAACCTAACATGTATCATGATTTTCTCCCTTAGAATTGACACAGTTTATATGCATTTGAAGGTACCGTTCGTAAAGGAAAACTCGTTAGCATTCAAAAACAGTTTGAATTTTTAAAATCGGTTGAAAAATGACTGAGATATTGTCTTTTGAAATTTACGTTTCATAGTTATAGAAATATATTATCTCCCTTTAAAATACGTATGCAAATGAGTTCTACCACTATAATTGTTTCTATACCAAAGACCCACCATATATAGGAACCGATTACTTCATTAAATATCGGCGCATGCGCAGTCGAATAAAAGGGTTAGGGTTAGAGTTAATTAAAGAAGTTCCGGCTAACTCTAACTCTAACCCTAACCCTAACCCTTTATTCATACGCCAACCATATAACATACCAATAAAATATCAATACATCGGTGGGGTCCCCCTCTATACGATACCTAACCCTAACCCTAACTCTTAACCCTAACCCTAACCCTGAGCATAAAACTGACCCTAACCCTAACCCCGACCCTAACCCTAACCCTTAACCCTAACCCTAACCCTTTTTTCTTAAAAAGTGTGTTTTTCGCGTATTTTTCTACATAATTTTTTATCAAGAAACAGGGAGGTCAGGGAAGAAAACCGATGAGTGATTCGTATTAAGTTTTCGGATGAAAAACTCGAAAAAAATATTTTTGTGAGGGTTGGGGTTACGGTTGCCATGTTGACCACTTTGCAGATATCAATTTATGCTCATTTGGGCATGTTCCCGTACTCTTATCGTCACGAAATTGAAAAATCAGCCCCGTAGGGGCAGTACTTTTTAACGGGCAACCCGATGCAAAAAACTGCAAGTCTCTATCTTGTGTCGTTCTCGAGTTAGGTGTATCATGCGAAATGACGAAAAAACCGATTTTTCAGCTTCAATGCATTGAGTTCATTATGAACAATCTCAAATGTTACGGTTTCCCTGAACTCTACTCTGAATAGACTATAGATTTGACCATTTTTACGCTCCTGTTACAAGGCAAGAGAAAGCAGTGACTCGTCAAAAGTGACAGAAAAGTTCAATTCTACAAGCTTCAAAACCCATATTTCAAGAATAAACCGATCACCCAACTACATGTACCAACCGCCAATTAATTGTAGGTCTTCCCGTAAGTTATCGAAAGTTGAAAAGAACAAAATACACATAGGAACAAAAAACAAAAAAATAGGAACAGGAAAGGGATGATACACCACTGGAAAAGGGGGAGTGGTGGGTAGGGCCAAAGATGATGTGATCGAATGACAAAGGCTCCATCTGCAATTTCTTCTATACCAATCAGTGGATCTTAACGAAACTTTCACACAATCTTGGTGATACATCACAGATGTCTAGAATCCATGTTAAACTTTGATCGCAGTGGTATCCGGGTTTCCAGCAACGAAACATGGAGTTGGGCAATGGTTAACGGAAAGCAGCTCCTATCGCCCGCTACTGCAAAACCACTCAAGGGATCTTCATGAAACTCTCACACAATGTAGATAAAGATGTTCACTTCCTGTCTGTGCAACAATAGTGCCTCATTACATTGAAACACATTTTTGTCTGATTTTTTTTTTAATTATTCTTTGGTGTTTCAGAACTTGTTCCTGATCCTGAACTTTTCATTGTTTGTTGGAAAACACTATACGATTTTAGAAGTGAGTGAGTTGGTGTTTTTACGCCCGTGCAACGCTATATAGGTTATTTACAGGCGATGAACATGAAAAGAATGATCCAATGAACATGAAATGATGATGATAAATGAAATATGGGGATGGGGTGCGAAACAAAGGAACGGTAAATTTTGAAGAACCACAGGAAAAGGCGGAGAGGTGGGTAGGGGCGGAAAATTTAGCCTATGTGGTGCATGTTTCGCTTATTTGGCCCTGTTTCCTTGCTTCAATCGTCTCGAAAATGAAAAATTGGTCCCATAGGGACCGTAATTTTTGACGAGCGAGCCAATGCAAAACACCGCAAGTCTCTAGACAAAGCCGTTGTAGAGTTAGGTGTACCATGGGCATGCAAAATGGCAAAGGCAAATTGTTAACTTTAAGTGCTTGTATCTCGGTCATCTCTTGGCCGATTTTTAAAATTGAACCATGATTGTAAAGATAATTGTTCGTTCTCCAGACCTAGTTTAAGAAAATAAATGAACACGGTAACGAAGCTTTTTCCTACCTCATTGAACATTGCTAACTTGTACAATGTCTAGACTCGGACCTGGAAGTGATGTAAGTTTGAGGCATCACAAATTTCGATCGCCAATAGGTAGCCCGGTTCTGTAAATTGTGTTAAACGGCGCAAGTCGTGTTCTGTTAGACACAGTAAAGGGGTTGTACCTCGGTTGAGCACAGGCGAGACTGGAATTATTTTCTAGGAGCAAGCTGTTTGTCTCAATGTGGGCGACTTTTTCGAAAACACTATACGATTTTAGGAGAGCTCATACTTTTTTTACATTTTTATTACAGAATATTTACGGCACATGATGCTCAAACAGAAATAAGAGAGACAGTGGTTCATCTGGATGCTGTGCGAGTCAAAAGAAAGGGGTAAGTAGTTTAAAAACGTAGACTAGCCTTGTGAGCGAATGTAGGTCTAAACACGCAACCAAATCATGTATGGTCTTGCTTAAAAAAGATTAAGGAAAGATACGGGCCCGAAGACAAGATATAAAAGTAGCAGGCTGAAACACTGAGCCATATATTCCAAGTTGTGATCAATAGAAATGTTCACTATCGATAAAAGAGACATTTCCGAGTGAGTAAATGTGGGTTGTATCACGGAAGTACAATACAGATTACTTCCCTTTTACCAAACACTATTTTAATACGACCGCAAAACGTTTTCCTGCAGTCTAAGGAGACAATTTATAAGGATGTTCTTGCCATAAATTATGCTTAAATACTTTTACCATAAAAATGTATTCGTGTAGTCTTAGGGGTATATTAATATGGATTTTATTGTCCTAGAGTGTGGTTATATATGGGAACTAGTACCCCCAAAAGGTGGCAATATTGTTTTAAAGGATATTTATAAGGATATAATTGCCATAAACTGTGAGGAAATACATTATATGGTCATTGATACTATCAAATGGGATGATTTTGTCCCAGGAGTAAAAGAATAAGGGTGAGTGAATGTAGGTCGTAACATCCAACCTAACATGTATCATGATTTTCTCCCTAAGAATTGACACAGTTTATATGCATTTGAAGGTACCGTTCGTAAAGGGAACCTCGTTAGCATTCAAAATCAGTTTGAATTTTTAAAATCGGTTCAAAAATGACTGAGATAGTAAAAGAATAAGGGTGAGTGAATGTAGGTCGTAACATCCAACCTAACATGTATCATGATTTTCTCCCTTAGAATTGACACAGTTTATATGCATTTGAAGGTACCGTTCGTAAAGGAAAACTCGTTAGCATTCAAAAACAGTTTGAATTTTTAAAATCGGTTGAAAAATGACTGAGATATTGTCTTTTGAAATTTACGTTTCATAGTTATAGAAATATATTATCTCCCTTTAAAATACGTATGCAAATGAGTTCTACCACTATAATTGTTTCTATACCAAAGACCCACCATATATAGGAACCGATTACTTCATTAAATATCGGCGCATGCGCAGTCGAATAAAAGGGTTAGGGTTAGAGTTAATTAAAGAAGTTCCGGCTAACTCTAACTCTAACCCTAACCCTAACCCTTTATTCATACGCCAACCATATAACATACCAATAAAATATCAATACATCGGTGGGGTCCCCCTCTATACGATACCTAACCCTAACCCTAACTCTTAACCCTAACCCTAACCCTGAGCATAAAACTGACCCTAACCCTAACCCCGACCCTAACCCTAACCCTTAACCCTAACCCTAACCCTTTTTTCTTAAAAAGTGTGTTTTTCGCGTATTTTTCTACATAATTTTTTATCAAGAAACAGGGAGGTCAGGGAAGAAAACCGATGAGTGATTCGTATTAAGTTTTCGGATGAAAAACTCGAAAAAAATATTTTTGTGAGGGTTGGGGTTACGGTTGCCATGTTGACCACTTTGCAGATATCAATTTATGCTCATTTGGGCATGTTCCCGTACTCTTATCGTCACGAAATTGAAAAATCAGCCCCGTAGGGGCAGTACTTTTTAACGGGCAACCCGATGCAAAAAACTGCAAGTCTCTATCTTGTGTCGTTCTCGAGTTAGGTGTATCATGCGAAATGACGAAAAAACCGATTTTTCAGCTTCAATGCATTGAGTTCATTATGAACAATCTCAAATGTTACGGTTTCCCTGAACTCTACTCTGAATAGACTATAGATTTGACCATTTTTACGCTCCTGTTACAAGGCAAGAGAAAGCAGTGACTCGTCAAAAGTGACAGAAAAGTTCAATTCTACAAGCTTCAAAACCCATATTTCAAGAATAAACCGATCACCCAACTACATGTACCAACCGCCAATTAATTGTAGGTCTTCCCGTAAGTTATCGAAAGTTGAAAAGAACAAAATACACATAGGAACAAAAAACAAAAAAATAGGAACAGGAAAGGGATGATACACCACTGGAAAAGGGGGAGTGGTGGGTAGGGCCAAAGATGATGTGATCGAATGACAAAGGCTCCATCTGCAATTTCTTCTATACCAATCAGTGGATCTTAACGAAACTTTCACACAATCTTGGTGATACATCACAGATGTCTAGAATCCATGTTAAACTTTGATCGCAGTGGTATCCGGGTTTCCAGCAACGAAACATGGAGTTGGGCAATGGTTAACGGAAAGCAGCTCCTATCGCCCGCTACTGCAAAACCACTCAAGGGATCTTCATGAAACTCTCACACAATGTAGATAAAGATGTTCACTTCCTGTCTGTGCAACAATAGTGCCTCATTACATTGAAACACATTTTTGTCTGATTTTTTTTTTAATTATTCTTTGGTGTTTCAGAACTTGTTCCTGATCCTGAACTTTTCATTGTTTGTTGGAAAACACTATACGATTTTAGAAGTGAGTGAGTTGGTGTTTTTACGCCCGTGCAACGCTATATAGGTTATTTACAGGCGATGAACATGAAAAGAATGATCCAATGAACATGAAATGATGATGATAAATGAAATATGGGGATGGGGTGCGAAACAAAGGAACGGTAAATTTTGAAGAACCACAGGAAAAGGCGGAGAGGTGGGTAGGGGCGGAAAATTTAGCCTATGTGGTGCATGTTTCGCTTATTTGGCCCTGTTTCCTTGCTTCAATCGTCTCGAAAATGAAAAATTGGTCCCATAGGGACCGTAATTTTTGACGAGCGAGCCAATGCAAAAAACCGCAAGTCTCTAGACAAAGCCGTTGTAGAGTTAGGTGTACCATGGGCATGCAAAATGGCAAAGGCAAATTGTTAACTTTAAGTGCTTGTATCTCGGTCATCTCTTGGCCGATTTTTAAAATTGAACCATGATTGTAAAGATAATTGTTCGTTCTCCAGACCTAGTTTAAGAAAATAAATGAACACGGTAACGAAGCTTTTTCCTACCTCATTGAACATTGCTAACTTGTACAATGTCTAGACTCGGACCTGGAAGTGATGTAAGTTTGAGGCATCACAAATTTCGATCGCCAATAGGTAGCCCGGTTCTGTAAATTGTGTTAAACGGCGCAAGTCGTGTTCTGTTAGACACAGTAAAGGGGTTGTACCTCGGTTGAGCACAGGCGAGACTGGAATTATTTTCTAGGAGCAAGCTGTTTGTCTCAATGTGGGCGACTTTTTCGAAAACACTATACGATTTTAGGAGAGCTCATACTTTTTTTACATTTTTATTACAGAATATTTACGGCACATGATGCTCAAACAGAAATAAGAGAGACAGTGGTTCATCTGGATGCTGTGCGAGTCAAAAGAAAGGGGTAAGTAGTTTAAAAACGTAGACTAGCCTTGTGAGCGAATGTAGGTCTAAACACGCAACCAAATCATGTATGGTCTTGCTTAAAAAAGATTAAGGAAAGATACGGGCCCGAAGACAAGATATAAAAGTAGCAGGCTGAAACACTGAGCCATATATTCCAAGTTGTGATCAATAGAAATGTTCACTATCGATAAAAGAGACATTTCCGAGTGAGTAAATGTGGGTTGTATCACGGAAGTACAATACAGATTACTTCCCTTTTACCAAACACTATTTTAATACGACCGCAAAACGTTTTCCTGCAGTCTAAGGAGACAATTTATAAGGATGTTCTTGCCATAAATTATGCTTAAATACTTTTACCATAAAAATGTATTCGTGTAGTCTTAGGGGTATATTAATATGGATTTTATTGTCCTAGAGTGTGGTTATATATGGGAACTAGTACCCCCAAAAGGTGGCAATATTGTTTTAAAGGATATTTATAAGGATATAATTGCCATAAACTGTGAGGAAATACATTATATGGTCATTGATACTATCAAATGGGATGATTTTGTCCCAGGAGTAAAAGAATAAGGGTGAGTGAATGTAGGTCGTAACATCCAACCTAACATGTATCATGATTTTCTCCCTAAGAATTGACACAGTTTATATGCATTTGAAGGTACCGTTCGTAAAGGGAACCTCGTTAGCATTCAAAATCAGTTTGAATTTTTAAAATCGGTTCAAAAATGACTGAGATAGTAAAAGAATAAGGGTGAGTGAATGTAGGTCGTAACATCCAACCTAACATGTATCATGATTTTCTCCCTTAGAATTGACACAGTTTATATGCATTTGAAGGTACCGTTCGTAAAGGAAAACTCGTTAGCATTCAAAAACAGTTTGAATTTTTAAAATCGGTTGAAAAATGACTGAGATATTGTCTTTTGAAATTTACGTTTCATAGTTATAGAAATATATTATCTCCCTTTAAAATACGTATGCAAATGAGTTCTACCACTATAATTGTTTCTATACCAAAGACCCACCATATATAGGAACCGATTACTTCATTAAATATCGGCGCATGCGCAGTCGAATAAAAGGGTTAGGGTTAGAGTTAATTAAAGAAGTTCCGGCTAACTCTAACTCTAACCCTAACCCTAACCCTTTATTCATACGCCAACCATATAACATACCAATAAAATATCAATACATCGGTGGGGTCCCCCTCTATACGATACCTAACCCTAACCCTAACTCTTAACCCTAACCCTAACCCTGAGCATAAAACTGACCCTAACCCTAACCCCGACCCTAACCCTAACCCTTAACCCTAACCCTAACCCTTTTTTCTTAAAAAGTGTGTTTTTCGCGTATTTTTCTACATAATTTTTTATCAAGAAACAGGGAGGTCAGGGAAGAAAACCGATGAGTGATTCGTATTAAGTTTTCGGATGAAAAACTCGAAAAAAATATTTTTGTGAGGGTTGGGGTTACGGTTGCCATGTTGACCACTTTGCAGATATCAATTTATGCTCATTTGGGCATGTTCCCGTACTCTTATCGTCACGAAATTGAAAAATCAGCCCCGTAGGGGCAGTACTTTTTAACGGGCAACCCGATGCAAAAAACTGCAAGTCTCTATCTTGTGTCGTTCTCGAGTTAGGTGTATCATGCGAAATGACGAAAAAACCGATTTTTCAGCTTCAATGCATTGAGTTCATTATGAACAATCTCAAATGTTACGGTTTCCCTGAACTCTACTCTGAATAGACTATAGATTTGACCATTTTTACGCTCCTGTTACAAGGCAAGAGAAAGCAGTGACTCGTCAAAAGTGACAGAAAAGTTCAATTCTACAAGCTTCAAAACCCATATTTCAAGAATAAACCGATCACCCAACTACATGTACCAACCGCCAATTAATTGTAGGTCTTCCCGTAAGTTATCGAAAGTTGAAAAGAACAAAATACACATAGGAACAAAAAACAAAAAAATAGGAACAGGAAAGGGATGATACACCACTGGAAAAGGGGGAGTGGTGGGTAGGGCCAAAGATGATGTGATCGAATGACAAAGGCTCCATCTGCAATTTCTTCTATACCAATCAGTGGATCTTAACGAAACTTTCACACAATCTTGGTGATACATCACAGATGTCTAGAATCCATGTTAAACTTTGATCGCAGTGGTATCCGGGTTTCCAGCAACGAAACATGGAGTTGGGCAATGGTTAACGGAAAGCAGCTCCTATCGCCCGCTACTGCAAAACCACTCAAGGGATCTTCATGAAACTCTCACACAATGTAGATAAAGATGTTCACTTCCTGTCTGTGCAACAATAGTGCCTCATTACATTGAAACACATTTTTGTCTGATTTTTTTTTTAATTATTCTTTGGTGTTTCAGAACTTGTTCCTGATCCTGAACTTTTCATTGTTTGTTGGAAAACACTATACGATTTTAGAAGTGAGTGAGTTGGTGTTTTTACGCCCGTGCAACGCTATATAGGTTATTTACAGGCGATGAACATGAAAAGAATGATCCAATGAACATGAAATGATGATGATAAATGAAATATGGGGATGGGGTGCGAAACAAAGGAACGGTAAATTTTGAAGAACCACAGGAAAAGGCGGAGAGGTGGGTAGGGGCGGAAAATTTAGCCTATGTGGTGCATGTTTCGCTTATTTGGCCCTGTTTCCTTGCTTCAATCGTCTCGAAAATGAAAAATTGGTCCCATAGGGACCGTAATTTTTGACGAGCGAGCCAATGCAAAAAACCGCAAGTCTCTAGACAAAGCCGTTGTAGAGTTAGGTGTACCATGGGCATGCAAAATGGCAAAGGCAAATTGTTAACTTTAAGTGCTTGTATCTCGGTCATCTCTTGGCCGATTTTTAAAATTGAACCATGATTGTAAAGATAATTGTTCGTTCTCCAGACCTAGTTTAAGAAAATAAATGAACACGGTAACGAAGCTTTTTCCTACCTCATTGAACATTGCTAACTTGTACAATGTCTAGACTCGGACCTGGAAGTGATGTAAGTTTGAGGCATCACAAATTTCGATCGCCAATAGGTAGCCCGGTTCTGTAAATTGTGTTAAACGGCGCAAGTCGTGTTCTGTTAGACACAGTAAAGGGGTTGTACCTCGGTTGAGCACAGGCGAGACTGGAATTATTTTCTAGGACCAAGCTGTTTGTCTCAATGTGGGCGACTTTTTCGAAAACACTATACGATTTTAGGAGAGCTCATACTTTTTTTACATTTTTATTACAGAATATTTACGGCACATGATGCTCAAACAGAAATAAGAGAGACAGTGGTTCATCTGGATGCTGTGCGAGTCAAAAGAAAGGGGTAAGTAGTTTAAAAACGTAGACTAGCCTTGTGAGCGAATGTAGGTCTAAACACGCAACCAAATCATGTATGGTCTTGCTTAAAAAAGATTAAGGAAAGATACGGGCCCGAAGACAAGATATAAAAGTAGCAGGCTGAAACACTGAGCCATATATTCCAAGTTGTGATCAATAGAAATGTTCACTATCGATAAAAGAGACATTTCCGAGTGAGTAAATGTGGGTTGTATCACGGAAGTACAATACAGATTACTTCCCTTTTACCAAACACTATTTTAATACGACCGCAAAACGTTTTCCTGCAGTCTAAGGAGACAATTTATAAGGATGTTCTTGCCATAAATTATGCTTAAATACTTTTACCATAAAAATGTATTCGTGTAGTCTTAGGGGTATATTAATATGGATTTTATTGTCCTAGAGTGTGGTTATATATGGGAACTAGTACCCCCAAAAGGTGGCAATATTGTTTTAAAGGATATTTATAAGGATATAATTGCCATAAACTGTGAGGAAATACATTATATGGTCATTGATACTATCAAATGGGATGATTTTGTCCCAGGAGTAAAAGAATAAGGGTGAGTGAATGTAGGTCGTAACATCCAACCTAACATGTATCATGATTTTCTCCCTAAGAATTGACACAGTTTATATGCATTTGAAGGTACCGTTCGTAAAGGGAACCTCGTTAGCATTCAAAATCAGTTTGAATTTTTAAAATCGGTTCAAAAATGACTGAGATAGTAAAAGAATAAGGGTGAGTGAATGTAGGTCGTAACATCCAACCTAACATGTATCATGATTTTCTCCCTTAGAATTGACACAGTTTATATGCATTTGAAGGTACCGTTCGTAAAGGAAAACTCGTTAGCATTCAAAAACAGTTTGAATTTTTAAAATCGGTTGAAAAATGACTGAGATATTGTCTTTTGAAATTTACGTTTCATAGTTATAGAAATATATTATCTCCCTTTAAAATACGTATGCAAATGAGTTCTACCACTATAATTGTTTCTATACCAAAGACCCACCATATATAGGAACCGATTACTTCATTAAATATCGGCGCATGCGCAGTCGAATAAAAGGGTTAGGGTTAGAGTTAATTAAAGAAGTTCCGGCTAACTCTAACTCTAACCCTAACCCTAACCCTTTATTCATACGCCAACCATATAACATACCAATAAAATATCAATACATCGGTGGGGTCCCCCTCTATACGATACCTAACCCTAACCCTAACTCTTAACCCTAACCCTAACCCTGAGCATAAAACTGACCCTAACCCTAACCCCGACCCTAACCCTAACCCTTAACCCTAACCCTAACCCTTTTTTCTTAAAAAGTGTGTTTTTCGCGTATTTTTCTACATAATTTTTTATCAAGAAACAGGGAGGTCAGGGAAGAAAACCGATGAGTGATTCGTATTAAGTTTTCGGATGAAAAACTCGAAAAAAATATTTTTGTGAGGGTTGGGGTTACGGTTGCCATGTTGACCACTTTGCAGATATCAATTTATGCTCATTTGGGCATGTTCCCGTACTCTTATCGTCACGAAATTGAAAAATCAGCCCCGTAGGGGCAGTACTTTTTAACGGGCAACCCGATGCAAAAAACTGCAAGTCTCTATCTTGTGTCGTTCTCGAGTTAGGTGTATCATGCGAAATGACGAAAAAACCGATTTTTCAGCTTCAATGCATTGAGTTCATTATGAACAATCTCAAATGTTACGGTTTCCCTGAACTCTACTCTGAATAGACTATAGATTTGACCATTTTTACGCTCCTGTTACAAGGCAAGAGAAAGCAGTGACTCGTCAAAAGTGACAGAAAAGTTCAATTCTACAAGCTTCAAAACCCATATTTCAAGAATAAACCGATCACCCAACTACATGTACCAACCGCCAATTAATTGTAGGTCTTCCCGTAAGTTATCGAAAGTTGAAAAGAACAAAATACACATAGGAACAAAAAACAAAAAAATAGGAACAGGAAAGGGATGATACACCACTGGAAAAGGGGGAGTGGTGGGTAGGGCCAAAGATGATGTGATCGAATGACAAAGGCTCCATCTGCAATTTCTTCTATACCAATCAGTGGATCTTAACGAAACTTTCACACAATCTTGGTGATACATCACAGATGTCTAGAATCCATGTTAAACTTTGATCGCAGTGGTATCCGGGTTTCCAGCAACGAAACATGGAGTTGGGCAATGGTTAACGGAAAGCAGCTCCTATCGCCCGCTACTGCAAAACCACTCAAGGGATCTTCATGAAACTCTCACACAATGTAGATAAAGATGTTCACTTCCTGTCTGTGCAACAATAGTGCCTCATTACATTGAAACACATTTTTGTCTGATTTTTTTTTTAATTATTCTTTGGTGTTTCAGAACTTGTTCCTGATCCTGAACTTTTCATTGTTTGTTGGAAAACACTATACGATTTTAGAAGTGAGTGAGTTGGTGTTTTTACGCCCGTGCAACGCTATATAGGTTATTTACAGGCGATGAACATGAAAAGAATGATCCAATGAACATGAAATGATGATGATAAATGAAATATGGGGATGGGGTGCGAAACAAAGGAACGGTAAATTTTGAAGAACCACAGGAAAAGGCGGAGAGGTGGGTAGGGGCGGAAAATTTAGCCTATGTGGTGCATGTTTCGCTTATTTGGCCCTGTTTCCTTGCTTCAATCGTCTCGAAAATGAAAAATTGGTCCCATAGGGACCGTAATTTTTGACGAGCGAGCCAATGCAAAACACCGCAAGTCTCTAGACAAAGCCGTTGTAGAGTTAGGTGTACCATGGGCATGCAAAATGGCAAAGGCAAATTGTTAACTTTAAGTGCTTGTATCTCGGTCATCTCTTGGCCGATTTTTAAAATTGAACCATGATTGTAAAGATAATTGTTCGTTCTCCAGACCTAGTTTAAGAAAATAAATGAACACGGTAACGAAGCTTTTTCCTACCTCATTGAACATTGCTAACTTGTACAATGTCTAGACTCGGACCTGGAAGTGATGTAAGTTTGAGGCATCACAAATTTCGATCGCCAATAGGTAGCCCGGTTCTGTAAATTGTGTTAAACGGCGCAAGTCGTGTTCTGTTAGACACAGTAAAGGGGTTGTACCTCGGTTGAGCACAGGCGAGACTGGAATTATTTTCTAGGAGCAAGCTGTTTGTCTCAATGTGGGCGACTTTTTCGAAAACACTATACGATTTTAGGAGAGCTCATACTTTTTTTACATTTTTATTACAGAATATTTACGGCACATGATGCTCAAACAGAAATAAGAGAGACAGTGGTTCATCTGGATGCTGTGCGAGTCAAAAGAAAGGGGTAAGTAGTTTAAAAACGTAGACTAGCCTTGTGAGCGAATGTAGGTCTAAACACGCAACCAAATCATGTATGGTCTTGCTTAAAAAAGATTAAGGAAAGATACGGGCCCGAAGACAAGATATAAAAGTAGCAGGCTGAAACACTGAGCCATATATTCCAAGTTGTGATCAATAGAAATGTTCACTATCGATAAAAGAGACATTTCCGAGTGAGTAAATGTGGGTTGTATCACGGAAGTACAATACAGATTACTTCCCTTTTACCAAACACTATTTTAATACGACCGCAAAACGTTTTCCTGCAGTCTAAGGAGACAATTTATAAGGATGTTCTTGCCATAAATTATGCTTAAATACTTTTACCATAAAAATGTATTCGTGTAGTCTTAGGGGTATATTAATATGGATTTTATTGTCCTAGAGTGTGGTTATATATGGGAACTAGTACCCCCAAAAGGTGGCAATATTGTTTTAAAGGATATTTATAAGGATATAATTGCCATAAACTGTGAGGAAATACATTATATGGTCATTGATACTATCAAATGGGATGATTTTGTCCCAGGAGTAAAAGAATAAGGGTGAGTGAATGTAGGTCGTAACATCCAACCTAACATGTATCATGATTTTCTCCCTAAGAATTGACACAGTTTATATGCATTTGAAGGTACCGTTCGTAAAGGGAACCTCGTTAGCATTCAAAATCAGTTTGAATTTTTAAAATCGGTTCAAAAATGACTGAGATAGTAAAAGAATAAGGGTGAGTGAATGTAGGTCGTAACATCCAACCTAACATGTATCATGATTTTCTCCCTTAGAATTGACACAGTTTATATGCATTTGAAGGTACCGTTCGTAAAGGAAAACTCGTTAGCATTCAAAAACAGTTTGAATTTTTAAAATCGGTTGAAAAATGACTGAGATATTGTCTTTTGAAATTTACGTTTCATAGTTATAGAAATATATTATCTCCTTTAAAATACGTATGCAAATGAGTTCTACCACTATAATTGTTTCTATACCAAAGACCCACCATATATAGGAACCGATTACTTCATTAAATATCGGCGCATGCGCAGTCGAATAAAAGGGTTAGGGTTAGAGTTAATTAAAGAAGTTCCGGCTAACTCTAACTCTAACCCTAACCCTAACCCTTTATTCATACGCCAACCATATAACATACCAATAAAATATCAATACATCGGTGGGGTCCCCCTCTATACGATACCTAACCCTAACCCTAACTCTTAACCCTAACCCTAACCCTGAGCATAAAACTGACCCTAACCCTAACCCCGACCCTAACCCTAACCCTTAACCCTAACCCTAACCCTTTTTTCTTAAAAAGTGTGTTTTTCGCGTATTTTTCTACATAATTTTTTATCAAGAAACAGGGAGGTCAGGGAAGAAAACCGATGAGTGATTCGTATTAAGTTTTCGGATGAAAAACTCGAAAAAAATATTTTTGTGAGGGTTGGGGTTACGGTTGCCATGTTGACCACTTTGCAGATATCAATTTATGCTCATTTGGGCATGTTCCCGTACTCTTATCGTCACGAAATTGAAAAATCAGCCCCGTAGGGGCAGTACTTTTTAACGGGCAACCCGATGCAAAAAACTGCAAGTCTCTATCTTGTGTCGTTCTCGAGTTAGGTGTATCATGCGAAATGACGAAAAAACCGATTTTTCAGCTTCAATGCATTGAGTTCATTATGAACAATCTCAAATGTTACGGTTTCCCTGAACTCTACTCTGAATAGACTATAGATTTGACCATTTTTACGCTCCTGTTACAAGGCAAGAGAAAGCAGTGACTCGTCAAAAGTGACAGAAAAGTTCAATTCTACAAGCTTCAAAACCCATATTTCAAGAATAAACCGATCACCCAACTACATGTACCAACCGCCAATTAATTGTAGGTCTTCC